>JAXCGZ010022654.1:145000-283796 GCA_037179515.1 Halocaridina rubra | reverse complement strand
GCAACACAATCAAGTGCAACAGCAACAATATGTTGCAAAACAGTGCATGAAACACTGGCAATACAGAATGGCAGTCGTGCCTGCTTAACAGCAATACGTGGCAGTACCTGCAGTTATGGTGCAAATGAAAGGAATGAGCAACAACGAATTTTACCGACTAGCACCCAGTGCCTGAGAGTACAAACAAGTACAGTATAGCGGTCGTGCCTGCGTATGAGCGCGTATATGGCAGTACCCACAAATAATATGTCGTAAGTAATACGAACAAGTACAGTATAGCGGTCGTGCCTGCGTATGAGCGCGTATATGGCAGTACCCGCAAATAAAATGTCGTAAGAAAAATTCTGGAGTGTTACCAAAAGGGCACAGATCCTATGCAAAATACACCAACGATAAGCTAACAGCTTACTAGGCAGCCAGATTACACATTTCTACTAGTAATGAGAAAATTTATTTTCATGTGACAACTCAAACACATGAAAGGCTTTGCCTAGGCTCGGTAAATGACACCAAAGTTTTCTTCCAATCTATGAGCAGTCAATGCTTGAATATAAACACAATTATAAGCAAAAATACTTAATATGCTTTCTCCCAATTCCTAAATCCCAAGGAAATATAAACAATTCCTAACAAGCATCACCCTTTAACGGATATATAAAACACGAATGCTTTAAAACTCAATCTTATCACGCAAATAAATGAAATTTTAAATAACACGTCTTCTCGTCATGCAAAATTTCTTAAGTCTGTTACCACATAATCTCATGTAGATTTCCTGAAATACTGTTTACCACATGGGAAACAAGAAAATATTAGTTACCATAATCAATATTGAAAATAAAGAAAATTTTCTTATCCGCAACGTCTCTAGCGCGAAAATTTTCGTGTGCAGCCTAAGATTCATTCACTTCAATAATCGAGCCAATGGTAATCGGGTTTCATGTGCAATGTTAAAAAGCAAAATAAAAATAAATTTATAAAATCAGTCTGTCTGTTCGGGTCCCTGTTCGGGCGCCAATCTTGTTGGGGTTTAGGATGCTAGAGTGTTGTTAAGATTCTGTTTTACTAAGGGGACTCAAAGTACCGAGCTCGGTTAAGAGCTCACAAACAGACAGGACAGATATTTGTACTTGAACACCCCATCTCTATTACCATTAGTCGGTTAAATGAAAATCAAAATTCAACTTTCTTTTAATTTTGGAAATGCAATGACATTAAAAGAATTGAATTAAATTTCTCAAATTAAATTTTATGAAATGCTGCCTCGAATCTCGGAGGTGGTGAGCACGATTTCGTTTCCCGGCACCACGGACGTATGCCAAGACTTTGGCCTCAACTCGATGATTACCTCTGTCACACAGGCAGAGTAGAATACAGGACACTGCAATTTCAGAAACAGAAATGACACACTGTTTATAATGGGAAACTGAAAGCATGAGCACACATATAATGAGTTTCCAATGTCATTCTACTGGATGAGTATATATTGGTTATTCACAGCTAACCAGAAATATTTATGCTACCATAATAGCATACAAAACCATTAATTCTTTACTGGTTTTAAAGGAAAACAATATATTCACAATAAATGAAAATTAAGCAAGACAAATACAGTACTGTATGTATTCCTTAAATTGTGGGCAACCACAAAAGTTGCAATGCTTATTACTCATTAACAATTAATATGGTAAAACACTCTATTTAGGATAAAGGAAGAATCTACGAGATAAATACAGTATTCATTCACTTTTAGTTATCAAGAACTTTGCAATGAAAAAAAAAGGGTGCAAAACCACCTTTTGAGGTATTTGCAACTTATAACTCAAACACTTTATCCCCAACATATGAAGAATTAGCAAGATAAATACGGTATGCATTCATTAAATTGTGGTTAACAAGAAATATTTGCAAAGCCAACTGGGAAAAATTACCTTTTAAATATTTGCAATTTGTATAGCAAATAGCTTTATTGACGAGTTTTTGACGTAAAACACTTTATTTACGATGATAGAAAGGGGTGAAATGAAATTAGAATTTATTAGGAAAAGAGATAGATTTTTACGGGCTCATAACCAGTCTTCAGAGGATGAGATTTTCGTTTATCACATTCAGTGAAAAGAAACTTCTCAGCAATATATATCAGCTGTAATTTACAGGTTAAGAAATTAACTTTGGCATGTGAGATTCCAGTTTGGTAATCTACAAAATTTCGTGTGTATTGGAATGAAATCTGAGAATGAAAATCCATAAGATTTAGCCAGTAACGAATGTAACTAATTCTCGAAAATAAACCAATTTGCTTGACCCACGAGCTTTACCATACACTATCCCTCACCTTGTTGTGCTAGATTAATTCCTGTGAAGATGCCACGTAATTAAGATTTGAAATAAACTTAGACTGCTCAGGCGAGATGTTGCCTCTGGGCAGTCTCGGCGCCAAAAGAGAGCGTCCCATTGTCCCTCCTGGTGAGTTCATCTGTAGGATACATTTCTAGAGCAGTAATTGGCTCTGATATCATTTTAAGGACTATTTTAGTGGTGGTCCCTGGCAGGCAATTATAGCAGAGATGCAAGGGAGAGACAGTATTTTTAGGTGCAACAAGTGGAAGCAAATAAAATAAAACGAGAATAATAATGAAAAGTTAGGTTACTGGTAAAATATCTCATAATTTTCTTGGCTCGTAGCAGACAGAAAATAGGAGCAGCCTTTATATCGGGGCTATACTTCTACACGTACAAGAAGAGTAAATAAGGTATATTTAAAATTAGCTATAAGCTAAAATACAATTTGCAAATAATCATAATCTGGAAAAGTCAAGAAGTGGGAATTATTTTTTTAGTTAGAAAATAACAGTTATGTTACTAATTTATTTAATAAGGCATCTAACAGCCTCTGGTGACTTTGAGCGAAACACTCTGTCATAGCATCTAACAGCCTCTGGTGACTTTGAGCGAAACACTCTGTCACAAGCTCTAAACTAGATCTGTTTCCTTGACCAGCATAGTTTGCTAAGTTATGGAGAAACTACTAAAAATCACATCTCTCTTCACTTGGAATCCTTCAACTTTTTGTCAGTGAGACAACATGGCTTCAGAGAAGGTACATCAACAATAACAAACTTATTAGAATTTTATGATGAGGTAAGACAAATCTTACAGGAAAGAAAGGGCCTGGCAGATTGCATAATCCTAGACATCCAGAAGACGTTTTATGCGGTCCCATATGAGAGACTTATTAAGAAGCTGCAAACAATGGCGAGAATAGGTGGAAATGTCTTGGAATGGATAAAAACTTACTTTGAAGGAAGGAAACAGAGGGTTAGAGTGAGATACTCATTGTTTGAATGGAGAAGTGCTAGTAGTGTAGTTCCACAGGGTTCAGTTTTATGGTCACTATTGTTCCTTGTATATGTAAATTATCTACCAGAGTCTGTAAATTCATTCATGAATATGTTTGCAGATAATGCAAAGATTGTGAAGAAAGTAAGAGATGAGAATAATGGTAGAGAAATTCAGGAAGACCTAAATAGTTTGCATGAGTGGTTAGAAAATTGGCTAATGCAATTCAGTACTTCGTGATGTAAGGTAATGAGAATGGGTAAAAGTGCAAGAAGGCCCAAGCTTGACTACTCAATAGCAGGAGCAGAACTTCAAGAGACAGAGAATGAGAGAGATCTAGGAGTAAACATGTTGGCAGATATGTCCCCAGAAGTGCATATAAATGTCATAGTAAGAGCAGCATATGCTTTCCTAGAAAATGTAAGGGTAGCCTTTGTACAGAATGACTTTGAGTTAGATTGTTTGTTTGGTTCAGATCCTTTTTATGAAGCATGTGGTTTCTGATCCCCATTTTGTTTACCTTTTAATTTTCTGCTGTTATTGAGCAGGCACCCTTGTTATTATTGTGCTTCATGACAAAGGGACCGTGAAAAGAAAATCAAGAATCTTACCAACACACTAAACATGCAATAACACTTAAACTACATGATACCTGCCACTAAGCATTAGTAAGATCTATCCAGTATAAATGTATCGGCCCATGGTAAGGTGTACATGGTGCCCTGAGTCGCAAACTCCGCTAGTCTAGTCTTTTCCTAAATGTTACAAACTGCCAGCAAACTGTTACTGGTACCTCCAGATTTTATTTTAGCAGAGCATAATTTTGTTGCTGATTATACTCGCAGCTATTTCGGGGAACTTTCTTTCATTTGATGAGGTAAGAAATCTGGTATGATAATTAGTTGCTAGTTTGTGCAGAGATAGGTTATGTCTGTAACGTTATTAGGCTAGGCTAATGGTTATTCAGTTAGGCCACCGTAGCATCGTCAAGCCAAGCTTGTGATGCTGGTAGGCTATTATAAGTAGGCTGCCTAGATGATTTACCTTTTTACTTTTGTGTGGTTTAGGCTAGGCAGCCTAAGCTGTATGGTCCATAGGCTTTAATAATTATAATCTGATTTATTTGCTTATTGGTCATAAATTGTTATCAGTTTACCTAGTTATTGCATATTAGCCTACAGTAGGCCGTGTTATTAAGCTAAATAACCCAACATTATGGCTCAGTACAGATAGCTGCTGCCTTTGAATTTCAAGAGCCCAACTGGGAATGATTCATCCTTCAGGTTGAGACATTTTGGCTTTTGACAGAATTAGATAAATCTGGAAAAATTCAGGTTGCAATTTTGAAGTATTGTATGGGGCCGGGGAGTGAAGATGTGTTTAAAATATTTAAGTTATCTGCTGCACAAATTTTTGAGTACAGTATAGTAGTAGACAAATTTGCATCATATTTTTTGCCATGCAAGAATGTCTTAAGGCTGAGGAGAATTTTGTTAATAAAAAGGAAAGCATCAGGGATCAGTTTGTGTCAGGTATTTTAAATGATGATCTTGCCGAGAAGATTGAATTGATGTACTATAACAAAGATGGGAACCTATCCTTAGATGACGTAGTTGAGTATTCCAGGACTTACAATGATGTTCATAATGGGAGAAAATGGGAAGAAGAACAAAACACATGCAACCAAAGAAATTGCTGCTGTGCAGCAGGGGAAGAAAATGTTCTGGGGTGGTGGAAATTTGAAGGCTGAAAATACATGCAAGTATTGTGTAAAAAGTCATCAGCCAAGGAAATGCTCTGCTTATGGGAAAACTTGTAATTAGTGCAAGAATAATCACCATTTTGCGAATGTCTGTGGCAGATCAATGAAATACAAAGCACAGACATCCCACATGATGAACCTATACAGACACTAGAAGATTATGAATGTAAAGATGATGCTGAAGTTAGAGCATTTCTAGGCAAAGTCAATACGTTCAGTAGACCAGATAGCAAAACAATGAAGGTTTCTGTTGTGACCGAGTCTCAGTTGTTTAACATTAAAGTTGATACTGGAGCTGATGTTACCATTTTTAACAAGGTGACTGGAGAAAAATTAATAAAAAGGAAGGAAAAATTAGTGCTGATTCATTCAGATCGTCAGTTGGTATGTCCTGCAGTCAGTCTGAAATTTGCAGGAATGGTACTGGTTCCTATGACTTACAGAAATAAAATATTAAAGAAAAGCCTATATGTTAGAGGATGATAAGTACTGTACTGACAATTTATTGAGTAGGGGGGGCTGCAAGGAACTTAGGAATTATTTCTTTTCTGGGAAGTGTCGATATTAAGGAGTCATAATTTGGCTTTGGAAAAGGGAAAACTGATCATATTCAGCTGTCCATTAAGGATGATGCCATCCCTTACAGGGTACACACTCCCAGAAACATTGCTATACTGACCTTGTCAGGAGTCAGGAGCACTCTAGATGATTTGGAGAATGCAGGGGTCATTGAAAAGTAACTAACCCCACTGACTTAGTAAGCCCCATTGTACCGGTGCTAATAGATAAAAGCAACCCTCTTGATGCTAGGTTGTGTGTAGATTTAAGGCACCTGAATAAATATTTAAGGAGGGAAGTTTATGAAATGCAAACTTTCGAAGATTTAGTATGCTGTTTCACAGGGGCAGTAAAGTTTTCAAGCTTGATGCAAAGTCTGAGTTCTACCAGATACTCTTGGAAGAGAAGTCTAGGGACTTAACCACTTTTATCACACTTTTTGGCCGCTATAGATACATGAGGTTATCAATGGTTGTTAGTGTAGCCCCAGAAATATTTCAAAGAAAGATGAAGGAATTGCTTGAGGATTTGCTGGGGGTCGTTTGTTATTTAGATGACACTGTCGTTTATAGTGATACAAAATAAAGAGTATAAACAGAATCTGGCACGAGTTCTAAAAAGAATTGAAAAGTCAGGGTTGAAACTAAATAAAGATAAATGTATTTTTGGCCGTACGGAGATTGAAAATCTTGGGCATAGAATTGATTGTGAAGGAGTGAAAATCTGCTCAAAGAATGTAAAAGCCATTCGTGACCTATCTCCTCCGAAAGATGTCTGAACTTCGAAGGATTTTAAAATGGTAAATTTTCTGGCTCAATTCCTTACTCAGTTTCAGTCGGTTATATAGCCATTACATGCTCTTCTAAGAAGAATTCCTGGACTTGGAATACAGAGCAGCAGAACGCATTTACTTCTATAAAGGAAATTGTGACTACTGCCCCAGTACTACAGTTTTTCGACCCTAAGAAAGAAACACGAATATCTGCTAATGTCAGCGCTTTTGGCATTGGAGAAGTAGTCCTACAAAATCTTGATGGTGCTTGAAAACCAGTTGCATTCTGCTCAAGGACCCTGCCTGACTGTGAAAGGCATTGGAGTGAAGTAAAGAAGGAATGTTTAGCTGCTACCAGGCCTTGTGGAAGATTTCGGCCATATATTTTGGGTTTACCTATAGTTGTTGAAACTGATCACAAGCCACTCATCCCTCTTGTAAACTCCAAGGATTTATCGGCTGCACCGATTCGATGTCAGAGACTTCTTATGCAATGTTATGTATTTAAGCAGTTATGTATTTTGTCAAAGATATTCTCCATTTAAAATTACCGCTTTCTATGAGCAAATGAATAATATTCTTAAGTACAAAGAGTATGACTTGAAAGAAACCGTTATAGGTTGTAATCCCTCTATATTTGATTCTGTGTAAAGTACCTATGGTTTTGATCCCTCTAAGTAGATCCTCATTTGTTCTTGTAATTCCATTAGTCGTAAGTTTATGTAACATATTACTAATTTCTTCTACATAATACACCCTGTTGAGGAAGGAGTGTTTTATATACCTCTTATTAATCCTAAGTCATTTATGATGAAAATGGGATATGTGATATAATAGCAACATTCATATACATACTGGCCTATTCTCTTCAACATAAAAGATATCTACAAGATTATTATCATTCTTGCATGTAAGAAATACATTATTGGACAAAGAGATGAACGAACTCAGAAGAAAGAGTTGTGAGGGGAACGATAATAATAACCGATAACCAGTTCCTGCCAGATATCTTCCGCTCAAGAGGACATCGTACCTCAGGCAACCAGGAAGATTCTTACGTCAGCCAGCAAAAAACCCTCAGCAGCAGACGGAAAGAAAACATCCGTCAATATAATTTTGTCAATGTGTATAAGCTAAGTAGTGTTTAGTTACATGCATGTATATTATGTAGCAAAGGTTATACAGTACCTGGATTAAGATAAAGATAATTATATAATAAGATAAAGATAGTTAAAGGAAAGTATTTAGGCTAAGCCTATAATAAATAAAGGTACAAGAATGACTTCTCAAATACCAGCACCACCTCATTTTTCTATTGAATGTGACCCTAGAACAGTGGCACATAGATGAAGGAAATATATTGATTTATTTCAGATCTATTTGGATTGCTTGCCCACGAAAACTGACAAGCAGAGGGTCAGCATCCTACTGCACATAGCAGGCCAGAGATTCAGGATATATTTAAAACACTAATCCCAGAGGATAATACATTTAATAAAGCCATAGAAGCATTAGGGAACTATTTTAACCCCAGTGAAAATATCAGGTACAAATGTAGCCTATTCATGGCACTTGAGCCTCGAGAAAATGAGAGTATAAATATGTTTGTCACAAGATTAGAGAAGCAAAGTCAATTTTGCAAATATGATACCCATAACTCTGAGGAAAACTTAATAGTTGATTTAGCCATTAGTAAATGCAAATCCAGTGAGCTTTGTGAAAAGCTATTACAAGCTAAAGACTTGGATCTCCAAAAGTTGTTGGAAATTGCAAGAGCTTATGAACAGTCTCAAGTTCAAAATAAAAGGATTGAGGAAAATTATAAAAAACCTCAGTCTGGAAGTGTAAAGAAAGTAATGCAGTACAAACAACCGAATAAATCAGGCTCAAGTGACCATAAATCACAAAAAAAAAAACAGGATGCTTTGAAAAAAGGTATAAGAACAATACTTCCAATTACTGGCAAGGCAATAAAGCACAGACACCTAATAGTAACAAATATAAAGAATGTTACAGGTGTGGTAATAATAATCATCATCCAAATGATATATATAAGTGTCCTGGTTATAACAATGTATGCCAGTTTTGTGGATATTATGGACATTTTTCCAGGAAATGTCTTAAGAAACAAACAAAACAAGCTGAAAAGAAACACATACATTGTACAAAAGAAAGAGAACAAGAAAACTTTGCTTTCCAACTAAATTCTACTTACGCAAATAAGAGAATAATGTGTGAAGTACAAGTAAATAGAAAAAAAAAATATAGAAATGCAGTTAGATACAGCTGCAGATATAACTGTGATTTCAGAAGAAGTAGCCAAGAGTATACCTTATCTGAAAATAGAGGGGGACACACGTTCATTAATCACAGATTACAATAATCGAAAGATTGAAACAATAGGAAAAGCTGAAGTTATGGTAAAATATGAGAAACAAATTGTGGAGTTACCAGTTGTAATAGTAACAGGAAATAGAAAGGGATTGTTAGGTTTAAACTGGATAAAAGGCTTAAAGCTAAACTTTCCAGAATTGATAAAGAAAGCAAATCTAAAGATAAATAGCATAAGTACACAAAATCTGATGGAAGAGTATGAAACAATTTTTAAGCCAGGTTTAGGTATAATAAACAATGTGACTGCAAACTTAGAATTAAAGGAAGATGCAATGCCAAAATTTTTGCCACCCGGACAAATACCTCTCGCGCTGAAAACTCAAGTCGAAAAAGAAATATTGAGACTAGAGGAAGAAGGAAATTGGCAAAGGTAAAATATAGTCAGTGTGCTACACCTTTAGTACCCGTAGCAAAGCCTGATGGAGGAGTAAGACTATGTGGTGATTATAAAGTCACAGTGAACCCACAAATAAAAGTTGCTCAACATCCTTTACCTAACCCTAGTATTATGTTTGCTACTATGGAAGGTTGTAAGGTACTCTCAAAAATAGACCTGATAAATGCTTTTCAGCAGTTAACAATGGATACAAAGTCACAAGAAATATGTACACTAAATACTCATTTAGGATTATATCAACCGAAAAGACTACCCTAGCAGTCCAGCCTTATGGCAAGAGACTATGGACAAGCTATTCACAGGATTAGATGGTGTTTTCTGCTTTGTAGATGACATAGTTTTTGGGGGAGAAGATGAACAACAGCATAATCAGAGATTAAAGAAAGTACTAGATAAAATAAAGGAAAATTATATGAAGATAAACAAGACTAAATTTCTATTCAATGTATCATCAGTAAATTATTTGGGATTTGTGATAGATGAAAATGGCATTCACAAATCAAAAGATAAGATAAAAGCAGTATGTACCAGCTAAAGTACCAGCAAATGTTAAAGAGTTGCAATCATTTCTTGGATTAGTAACATTCTATGCAAATTTTATTAAAGATTTAGCAACAATAGCTCATCCCTTATACCAGCTATTAGAGAATGAGGTAAAGTGGAAATGGTCACAGGAGCGTCAGAAGGCTTTTGAAAAAATAAAAAGGGAGATTTGTTCTTATAAGTTTTTAGTACACTTTAAGGAAAATCTCCCTTTAAAATTAGTATGTGATGCCTCACAAGTTGGAATAGGTTGTGTCTTAGCACATGAAATGCCAGATGGCACAGAAAAACCTATTGCATTTGCTTCAAAATTGTTGAATAAAGCTGAGCAAAATTATTCTCAAATAGAGAAGGAAGGGTTATCGTTGATCTGTGGAATTAAGAAATTTCACATGTATTTGTATGGAAAGAAAATGTTTGCTTTGGTCACTGACCATAAGCCGCTATTAGCTATCTTAGGTCCAAAAGCAGGACTGCCAACGCTTGTTGCAGCTAGACTCCAGAGATGGGCAATAATATTAGCTGCTTATAATTACTCATTAGAATATAGACCCATTAGTAACATGGGAAATGCAGATGCATTGTCACGATTACCAGTAGAGAAAGCACCAGAAGGGCATGAAAAGTCCATACTATGGATTGAAACTCAGAACTTACCCTTGAGAGCAAAGAACATTGGACAAAGCACAGCAAAAGATAAGGTCCTATGTAAAGTGAAGGAATATTTGATGACAGGAAATGATAAGTTCTTAGAAGGAGAAGAGTGTCATACTTATAAAGCAGTTAAGGAAGAATTAAGTATAGAACAAAACTGTATCTTGAGAGGAGCAAGAGTAGTAATTCCTATGCTGCTCAGAAGACAGGTTTTGGAATAAATACATGAAGGTCATCAAGGAATTGTAAAGTCAAAAGCTATAGCCAGAAGTTTCATATGGTGGCCAAATGTAGATAAAGATATAGATGATTATATAAAGGATTGTCAGATTGTGCATTACAGCAAAACAACCCTAAGTCAATAAGTTTACACCCATGGGAATGTGCAAGATATCCATATCAGAGACTGCATATTGATTATGCAGGACCCTTTCTGGGAAATTCTTATTTAGTAGTAGTTGATACTTATAGCAAATGGCCTGACATCATTCCAATGCAAACAACAACTTCTCTAAATACAATTAAAGTCCACATGACACTATTTTCTACCCATGGTATTCCAGAGAGAGTAGTTACAGATAATGGTCCTCAGTTCTGTTCAGAAGAGTTTGAGAATTTCTTAAAGGTAAATGGCATTAGATATACATTATCTGCACCCTATCACCCAGCAACAAATGGCGAAGCAGAAAGAATTATACAAACCTTTAAAAATGCAATGAAAATGTGTAATGCTTATGCTATGAACATTCATAATTCTCTTAATAAGTTTTTACTCACATATAGGACAACACCTCATACAGCAACAGGTGTTTGCCCTTCATTTTTATTGATGGGAAGGAGACTCAGAAGTAAGTTAAATCTACTTCTACCTGACTCAAAAGGTAAAAAAGAAAATGAAATATATGAAAGGTTGAAAGGAATTGGAAAGATTAGACAATTCAGTGAAAATGAAAGCGTAGTAGTCAGAATGTATAACAATAAGGAAAAATGGTCTAAAGGAAAAATTAAAAAGACGTTAGGAAATCTGAATTACGAAGTAGAATTGGATGATGGCAAGGTAGTCAGACGACACATTGAACAGCTACAACCCAGTGGTAAAGATCCAGGGAGATCAGAAAGAGTTGAGTCTGTATTACCTGATCGGAGGAACAGGGGAAAGCCTCTAGAAATATTAGACTTATAAGGAAATATGTATTAATATAGTTACCTTATTTCAATATGTATCGTAAGTGTAATTTTGTATCTCATGTAATTTATTGTTTAAATAAAGGGGCCAATTCATTTTAAAGGAAAGGAGACTGTTATGTATTTAAGCAGTTATGAATTTTGTCAAAGATATTCTCCATTTAAAATTACCGCTTTATATAAGCAAATGAATAACATTCTTAAGTACAAAAAGTATGACTTGAAAGAAACCTATATAGGATGTAATTCCTCTATATTTGATTCTGTGTAAAGTACTTATGGTTTTGATCCCTCTAAGTAGATTCTCATTTGTTCTTGTAATTCCATTAGTGGTAAGTTTATGTAACATATTATTAATTTCTTCTATGTAATAAACCCTGTTGAGGCCGAAGTGTTTTATATACCTCTTATTAATCCTAAGTCATCTATGACGAGAATGGGATATGTGATATAATAGCAACATTCATATACATACTGGCCTACACTTGGCAACATAAAAGATATCTGCAAGATTATTATCATTCTTGCAGGTAAGAAATACATTATGCTCCTTGGTGAATTTGCTGTTACAGCTATATACACACCTGGGAAATACATGACTGTTGCGGATGCCCTTTCCAGGCCCCCATCACCTGCACCAGTGAAGGGGATTACAGCCAGGAACTGGAAGTTCAACAATATGTAAACAGTATTGTGCAGCAACTACCTGCATCTCCTAATTAAAGGAAGTGAATCAAGGAGGAGCAACTTAGAGACACGGAGTTGTCAGCAGTGATCAGTTACACTTTGAACAGGTGGGGGACTGCAGTGAATATATTTGATGGACTTTGTTCTAAATATTGGGCAGCAAGGAGTCATTTGAATATGTGAGATGGTACTTTGCTGCTGCATGATGATAGAATCATCATACCTCAAACACTGAAAAGTGGCTAATGAAATTCAATACTTCAAAATGTAAGGTAATGAGAATGGGTACAAGTGCAAGAAGGCCCAATCTTGACTACTCGGTGGTTGGAGTACAACTTCAAGAGACAGAAAATGAGAGAGATCTAGGAGTAAACATACTGGCAGATTTGTCTCCAGAAATACATATAAATGGCATAGTAAGGGCAGCATATGCATTCTTATCAAATGTAAGGGTAGCCTTCAGGCACATGGACAGGGAAATGTTCAGAAATATTTATGTAACCTATGTGAGGCCAAAACTCGAATATGCAGCCCCCTTTTGGAATCCGCACTAGAAAAAGCGCATAGCTAAGCTTGAAAAAGTTCAAAGACATGCCACGAAACTGGTGCCAGAAATACGCAATCTCAGTTATGATGAGAGGCTGAGGGAATTAGACTTACCATCACTCGAAGCTAGAAGAGTGAGGGGGGATATGGTGACAGTCTTTAAATTCCTTCATGGTTATGATAGAGTGGATAGGGATCGATATTTTGATATGGCTGGCTCTAGAACTAGAGGTCATAGTTTGAAGCTTCGTAAGAAAACTTCTTTGCAGGATGTAAGGAAATACTTTTTCAGTGTAAGAGTAGTTGATAATTGGAATTCGCTAAGCGAGGAGGTAGTTAATGCTATCTCAATCCATAGTTTTAAGGACAGGTATGATAAGTATCACTAAGTATAATATGGAACCGATCAGGAGACGGGAAGATACGAGCTTTGGGCTCTTTCCCGTAAACACAATTAGGTAATCAATTAGGTAATCACTGAGAAAAGAAATATTAACCAGGATTCACAGTGATGGCCATCTAAAACTGAATAAATCTCAGAGACGAGCACAGGAAAGTGCTTGGTCGCCTGAACTTAGTTATGATCTGAGAAATTGGATTGATGGGTGTGATTTTTGCCAAAGAAATAGCCACCAGTTAAAGATGAACCGCTGCTGCCAACAGTATTACCTGAAAGACCGTAGATGAAAGTTGGTATGGATCTCTGTCACCATGAGGGTGACAATTTCTTGATAGTTGCAGATTATTGTAGTAGGTGGCTTGAAATATAGGAAAATCCTATATTTCCTCAGAGAAGATGACCATACATGAGCAAGATAGGACAGAAGGTCACCAGTGCAACTTAATTTGCAGAAGCCATACTGGTGATCGGAGATAAGTGAGTTAGATTCAAGGTGTTTCAAGAAGTGAGCATTGAGCAAAGTTTTGAAAACTTTAGCAATAGAGGAGCTTAGGGCAGTAGGCTGGTAGTTTGAAGGAATAGAGCAGTCACCCTTCTCAGGAACAGGTTGAATTAAAGCATGCTTCCAAGATGAAGGATAGATACTGGTTGACAGAATGAGGCAATAAAGACAGCAAAGCACAGGAACCAGTTCATCTGCAAACTCCTTAAGGAACATTGCAGAGATACCATCGGGACCAGATGCCTTGTTCATCTTTAGTGAGAGAAGAACCTAATGAACTTTGCATGAAGAAAGGATAAGGGAGGGCATAGGGTTAGAGAAGGTTAAAGATTGAGGGACAGGTGCACTGGAATTGTTTATAGAAGAGTTGGCAGAAAAATGAGAGCCAAAGAGAGTGGCTTTGTCAGTGGGAGAGCAAGCTATAGAACCATCAGAACTAATGAGAGGGGGAAAACTTGAGTTATTGAAGCTTTTGGAAAGGTTTTTGGCTAAGAACCAGAAGCATTTGTCAGTGGGAGAGGAGTTTAGGTCATCAACTTTCCTTCTTATAGAGGAAGCCTTAGACCTTCGAATCTGAGCAGGACAGCAATTCCTAGCTACAATAAAAGCAGAGCAAGTTAAATCAGAAGGAGATGCTTGGTAAGATCGGTGTGCCCTATTCCTGGCCTCAGAAGCCATGGAGGGTTTAGGGGGAGAGAGAGTTTATGTAGAAGAGGGGATGTACGCCTCCATTCCCGAGGTCATGATCTCAGCAACTTTTAAAGCTACCTGATCAGGGTTGTGGGACAGAAAGCAGTAGTCATCCCATGGAAAGTCAAAGAGGAGGTTACGCAAATTTTCACATTGGGTATGTTCAGATAGCGGCACTGAGTAGGAGGGATTGGTGAAGGGGGAGCGAAAATGGAAGAGACTGAGATCATAGAGTGGTCAGATTTACCGAGAAGGGAAAGCACAGAATAAGAGTGTTTTTAAGGGTTAGAAATAAGAAATAGGTGAAATGTGTTTACTGCATGTTCGTGTCGATCAGGAACACCAGTAGGATGTTTGATCATTTGCTCCAGATCATGAGTAATAGAGAAAGCAAGGGCCTCACTTCCTCCCACATCAGTGTTAGAGGAATTGAGCCACTCACTGTGGTGTACATAGAAGTCGCCAATGTAGAAAACTTCGACATGTGGGTGAGAAGATAGCAAGGACTCATGGCATGAGGACAGATATTCAAAGAAAGACACAAACACAGTGGAGTTTGGAGAATAGTAGCAGAAGCAAAGGAAAATAATGGTAGTGGAGAGATAGATTTTTTGCGACAGTCTGGTTCCAGCTCCAGTAGTGATAAGACCTACCTAACTATCTCTGTTTTCTTTTGTCCTCCCTCACGAGAGCCAGAGAAAGAAACAAAGATTGTTTTTGTTTTGTTTTGTGTTCCCGTTTTTGTTTTAGTGAAAACAAGTGACTGTGTGTGTTCTATAACCCCAAATATTTCTGCCTGCTCTTCTCTCTCTTTTATAAGAGTTGGGAAGAAAAAGGGAAATAGAAAGTGTTCAAGTTTCTATTCTGTTTTTATCTCTTTTGCGATAAGTAGTTGAAGCCTCTTCCTTCCCAGTGAAGTGAATTTCTCCTCCTCCACTACTTCCCTGATCTGAGGTGGAAGTTTCTACAAGGAAAAAAACGAACCTAAGTATCTCTGTTTTCTTTTATTCCTCTCTCACGAGAGCCAAAGAGAGAAACAGAAAGATTGCCTTGTTTTGTTTTTTTGTGCTTTTGTGTTGTTTTGGTTTAGTTGAACACACATTATTGTTTGTTCCATAATTCTATAGATAGTGTTCAAATTTTAATTTTGCATTTATATTCTGTTAGCTTTTCCCTCTCTTAAGAGAGCTGGGAGGAGAAATAAAAAGACCACATGGTGCTGAGCATACTTTGTGGCGTGTCTCATAACCGAGGTGATCCATTGCATATTTTCTGTTTGCATTCCCCTCTCTCACGAGAGTTGGGAAGAAAGAGAGAAGACTGTTTTAGTGTTAATGTGTTGTAGTGTTCCAATTAACTGAAGTGATCCAGCCACAAGGCCCCTATATTTTATTAAACAAAATTAACAGTGCAAGTGATATAATATACTTAGTGAAGTCTGTGGATATCCATGACTAGTTGTTAGTCATGGCCTCTACCGCTTCTCCTGCTCCCTCCCCCCAGAGTGGGGAATGGAACTCGACCCCCCTCAAGAGGGGTGGACAGTTGTGGGAAAGAAGAGGCCAAGGACGGCCTCTGGCAGCGGCCAGGAGAGTGCTGCTGCCCCAGTTCCCCCCCCAGCCCCAAAGACCGATAGAGAGCCCATATCAAAGTTTAGAGTCCAGACTCCTTCCACTAAAGAGGCATATGACCTATTTAGAGAGTTGGAAGACCAACTCACCAAGTTTGGCTGCAAAATTAAGCCTAATGTACAGGGTGAATTTATCATCTACCCATCCTCAGTAGAAGCCGCAGAGAAGATCCGCAGCCTCAATTCACCTCACTTGGCAGAGATGAACCCTGCCCCCCCAAAAAAAGGAAATATATCCTCATTGGCTTCCCTGTTGCTTGGTCAGTTGACCTGCTAACCAAGCAAATGTATATTACTGCTGCCTCACGTTGCTCCTCCAAATTAGAGGGCCAAACAGTCCCCTCAAAACAAGTTCTGGTCCACATCTATGGTCCACCCCCTTCGCAAGTAAACCTCGGCATCTGGGACAAATTTAACATAAGAGACTACACTCCTGAACCACTGAGATGTTTCCGGTGTCAAAGATTTGGGCACCATAGAAATACTTGCCATCTCCCAGAGAAATGTACAATCTGCAGTGGGAGACATTCCACTGACCGCTGCCTCAAAATTTCAAGGCCAATGAGGCAACAGTTGCCAAGTGCCCAAACTGTGAGGGAAACCATCACGCATGGAACAACCGCTGCCCAGAAAGGCTGAAGAGGATTCCTCAAAGAGTCCCTCCCTCTGTCCCTACCACCAATCACACCACCTCCAACTTCACCCCACTCCTCCCCCCACCTCCAATCCTTGGCAAAGGCCCCTTCCTGCCCCATTCAGACCTAACCTCCCCACCCAAAACCCACCACACAACACCAACCCAGCTCCTAACACACAGATCACACCTCCTACAGTTTCCACCCCTACACCAACTCCATCCACCCCATCACACAACACTCACACTCCCACCATCCCCCCAAACAACACTCACACTCCCACCATCCCCTCACGCAACACTCATACCAATACCTCCACCCAATGCAACACTCAAACACGCAATACAGTCACATGCAACACTCAGACCACACACACACCCGCTCACCACACCAGGTCCCGGGACCCTAGACTTAATTCCCATACCCCCACACCTAAACAGCCTATCCAGACACCTTCCTCTGCCTCCTCTTCCCAACAACAAACCCTCTGCACAGTAAATGAGCTCACCAACATTATTATTCAAGCCATACAGGCAGCCGTCCGACTCCTCAAAACCAAAACCTCTCTTCAAGATGGCTACAATCAAGTCATCGAAATAGCCCATTCCATCGTCGCCCAAGCCCTCGTCTCCAGAACCCACCACCAACCTCAACAAACCACCACTCCTACCACCTCCACCTCCTTAATTCATCAAGATGTCTAATCTTGGGATCCTACACTGGAACCCCCAGGGTCTCAGACACCAGAGGTGAAGCCATCACATCACATTACCTAATTTTTTGTGTAAATTGGGGAGAGCTATTAAGCCGTTTACCTGATCCTGTGGTTCCATATACTGTTAAAATCAGTATCCTTCCCATTTATATGAATTTGATAGCTAGTTTGATACACAAAATAATTGAATAATTAAATAAATACCAAAAATACACCTGTCAACAGTACTGAGTTAAGTTGCCAAGTAGCTGTCTTATTTTCTTCAATTTTTTTTTCTCTTCTTTTAGCTTTCTCTTTTACTATTTTTTTTTATTTTGTATATATATTGAGTTAAATGTAAAGTCTGATCCTGTGATAACATATCTTGGTTAGCAAGTGAGTTTATCAGTTAAGAAGAATATATAGCAGAAACAGGTGGGTGTCTCCTCAGACAAAATTTCACATTTTCCTTCAGGTTGACTTTTAAGTTTGTTGCATTTATTCTTTTTCTTTTTATCCTCAAATTACCATAGTCAAATTTTTAAGTTAAGATGTGTGTTACCAGAAAAGAGATAAATTGAGTCACTAAATAGCACTTATATAAAGATATAAAAATTCTGTGTGAAGCTTAAATAAAAGTTTTTCTCTCTTTTTTTTCTCTTTCTCTTCTTCTTTCTATATTCTGTGAGAGGGAGAACATAAAAATGAGGCCATCTCTGTCCCAAACATCTCCCACCCATAGGTTGGGAGGAGGGGTAGCTATTAGGAGACTAAAACAGAAAATCAAGGATTTAGAGGCAATGGTTATAAGCTTTGATGATAAAATTCGGAATATGGATAGAGAAATGAAAGAGAATAAAACACTCAGAGAAGAAATAAGATTTTTGGAGGAAGAAAATAAAGCACAAGGGCAAGAGAGAAAGGAACTAGAAAAACGAATAAAGAAGCTGGAAGGGGAAAAGAGTGAACTAGAAAATAGAGTTTCTAAACAAGAAGATAAAAACAAACAGCTGAATGACAACCTAAATGAATTAGATGTTAGTTCACTGCTCTCTTCTGAGAGAGACGAGATTGTAGCTTGGAATGTCCAGATTAAGGAAAACCTTGAACAGTTTAGAAAAGAGTTCCAGGAGCTGAATATGGAACATGATGCCATGAAAACTTCCTTTGCTGATGCACTAAAGGGGAATGTGGCAGTAAAAGAGGCTGTAAAGGTGGTGGCACTGGAAAACATACAAACAGTTGACTATAAAGAGACAGTAATCGAAAAGATGAAAGACGTTGTGATGGAAAGGGCAAATCCACTGATCAAACAGGTACTTGATAAAGAGAAGACAGTGGTAATCACAGGCATAAGCAAATCCCAGGAGCCAACATGGCAGGGGAGACTTGAAGAAAATAAAGCTAGGGTTGTAGACCTGATAAGAAAGCTTGGAGTAGTTTGTGGTCCTGAGGATATTGTAAACTTTCACCAACTAGGCAAATATTCAAGGGAAGGAAAGCCGAGACCAACAAAAGTTACCTTTGAGAGAGGGGAAACATGTAGGGAAATATTGTTGAGAAAAAAAAGTCTAAAAGACTTTCAAGAATTCAAAGAAGTGTTCATTAGACGATACAGAACACAGGAAGAGATGGGAAAGATCAAAAACTTGTTGGAAGAGGCAAGAAGGTTAAATGAGAAAAGAAATGAAGAAGAGAAGAAAAATTTTCATTTCAGAGTTCTTCCAGACAAAGGGGAGATAAAGAAGATAATGAGAGAAGATCGGGGGATGGGGCCTCATGAAGATTGTTATACACAAATGCTGATGGATTAGCTGGTAAGGCAGTAGAATTAAAAGATAGGATTCACAACAGTAAGGCAGATATAGTAGCAATTACAGAGACTAAGTTGAGTGAGGACATAAACAGTGTCACAGTTTTTCCTAAGGGCTACAGAATATTAAGGGTTGAAAGATATGAGAGGACTGGTGGAGGGATAGCACTGCTCATAAGTGAAAGGATTCAAGTTGAAGAAATAAACTTGGCTATAGAAAGTGAGTTCAAGGAATTTCTTGTTGCTCGCATAAATACTGGGTCAGAGAGCAGTATAACAACTGTTGTATATAACCCACCAAGGAACAAGAATATGCTAGAAGTTTATGAGGAAAGTCATATAGGTACTATAGAAGTTATAAACTCAGTTGTTAACATGGCACGGGAGAGAAAATGTAGGATTTTGATTATGGGAGATTTTAATCATAAAGAGATAGATTGGATAAATCTTGACCCACACAGTAGTGAGGACTCATTCGGGGCAAGATTCCTAGATTGCATACAAGGGAATTTCCTACACCAACATGTAATGGAACCAACGAGGGCCAGGGGTGGGGATGAGCCATCACTACTTGATCTAGTATTCACAGATAATGTGTTGGATATTGAAGAAATTGAGTATGAACCACCAATTGGAAAGAGTGACCACTGTGTGTTGTTGATGGAGTATATCATTGAAGATATTCTGCCTGAGAGTAGAGGCACTGAGGACATGAGGAGGAACTATCCGAAAGGAGATTACATCAAAATGAATTAGCTTTTTGCAGTTATTGACTGGAGAACCTTATTTCACAACAAATCTGTACAAGAAATGTATGACATCATTTGTGAGAAATATGGGAAGATAGTAGATTGCTGCATACCTGTCACCAAAGTAGGTGTAATTCATGCCAGAGAGAAATGGTTCGATAATGAGTGTAAAAGAGCTAAGGAGTGGAGAGACAAATGCTGGAAAAGGTATAGGAGGAGAAAAAACATAAATGCCTGGCAAATCTACAGAAGAGCAAGAAATGACTACCTAAGTAAAGGAAGAGAGGCAGAAAGAGACTATGAGAGGGACATCACCAGGAAGGCTAAAGAAAATCCCAAGCTTTTCCTCAGCTTTATCAGAGGAAAACTGAAGGTAAAAGAACAGGTTTTAAGGCTAAAGAGAGCAGATGGAAGCATCTCTGAGACGGATGAAGAGATCTGCAAAGAATTGAACAAGGAGTTTCAGTCAGTATTTACAGTAGAAAATACCCAACCCCCTCAGATTACAGAGATAGAAGCTCAAGGGCCGGTATTAGAGAACATCAACCTTACAGCCACAGAGGTATGCAAAGCGCTGATGGATTTAGATGTTCATAAAGCTACAGGCCCTGATGACATATCCCCTATGTACTTAAAAAATGCGCAAACTCAATATCAGTGGCACTGGGTATCATACTTAAAAAGTCACTGGAGTCAGGGGAGATTCCAAGATGCTGGAAACAAGCAAATGTAATACCTATCTTCAAAAAGGGAAGGAGGGATACGGTTCTGAACTATAGACCAGTTTCCTTGACCAGCATAGTTTGCAAAGTTATGGAGAAACTACTAAGGAAACATTTCTTTCTTGAACTTGGGATCCTTCAACTTTATGTCAGTGAGGCAACATGGCTTCAGAGAAGGTAGATTAACAGTAACAAACATATTAGAATTTTATGACGAGGTAAGCCGAATCTTACAGGAAAGAGAGGGCTGGGCAGATTGCATATTCCTAGACTTCCAGAAACCGTTTGACACTGTTCCACATGGGAGACTTATTAGGAAGCTGCAAGCAATGGCTAGAATAGGTGGAAATGTCTTGGAATGGATAAAAACTTACTTAGAAGGAAGGGAACAGAGGGTTAGAGTAAGACACTCAGTGTCTGAATGGAGAAGAGTTAGTAGTGGCGTTCCACAGGGTTCAGATTTAGGGCCACTTTTGTTCCTTGTATATGCAAATAACCTACCAGAGTCTGTAAATTCATTCATGAATATGTTTGCAGATGATGCAAAGATTGTGAAGAAAGCAGGAAACGAGAACAATGGTAGAGAACTTCAGGAAGACCTAAATAGTCTGCATGAGTGGTCAGAAAAGTGGCTAATGAAATTCAATACTTCAAAATGTAAGGTAATGAGAATGGGTACAAGTGCAAGAAGGCCCAAGCTTGACTACTCGGTGGCTGGAGTACAACTTCAAGAGACAAAAAATGAGAGAGATCTAGGAGTAAACATACTGGCAGATTTGTCTCCAGAAATACATATAAATGGCATATTAAGGGCAGCATATACATTCTTATCAAATGTAAGGGTAGCCTTCAGGCACATGGACAAGGAAATGTTCAGAAATATTTATGTAACCTATGTGAGGCCAAAACTCGAATATGCAGCCCCCTTTTGGAATCCGCACTTGAAAAAGCACATAGCTAAGCTTGAAAAAGTTCAAAGACATGCCACGAAACTGGTGCCAGAAATACGCAATCTCAGTTATGATGAAAGGCTGGGGGAATTAGACTTGCCATCACTCGAAGCTAGAAGATTGAGGGGGGATATGTTGACAGTCATTAAATTCCTTCATGGTTATGATAGAGTGGATAGGGATCGATATTTTGATATGGCTGGCTCTAGAACTAGAGGTCATAGTTTGAAGCTTCGTAAGAAAACTTCTTTACAGGATGTAAGGAAATACTTTTTCAGTGTAAGAGTAGTTGATAATTGGAATTCGCTAAGCGAGGAGGTAGTTAATGCTATCTCAATCCATAGTTTTAAGGACAGGTATGATAAGTATCACTAAGTACAAAATGGAACCGATGAGGAAACGGGAAGATACGAGCTTCAGGCTCTTTCTCGTAAACACAATTAGGTAATCACAAGGTACAACATCTTGAAGGCACTGCCAAGGCTGACAACATAGATGTCATCATGGTTCAAGAAACCCAGTGCACAGAGCAAAACACTCCAAAAATCTCAGGATACAAAGGATTCTACCAGCACTGGTCTCCAGGGGAGAACAGAGGCAGCGCCACCTTCATCAGGAAAAACCTGTTAGCCAAGGAAATAGCCCGACCAGTCTACTCCGATGAAGATGTCCACGTCCTTGCTGTTAACATCAAACTTCAGGGCAGCTGCATAGATCTGTACAACATTTACAGACAACACAATGGTAGCTTAGACCTGACTACCCTCTTCGGGCTAGCCATTCATCGTGACTTGGTAATAGGAGGCGACTTCAACGCGCACCATCCAAGATTCAGATATGAGCGCCCCTATGCTGCAGGCAGACACATCATGAGCCTGCTGGACGACCTAGAAGACGTCTCCCTTCTCAACAATCATGAGCCAACTCATGACAGAGGTGGAATACTGGACCTCACCTTTGTCTCCAACTCCCTAAGGCAAGACGCCACATGGAGAGTTCATCCCCTGGTCACAAGCGACCACTATGGGATCCATCTCATGCTGCCAATTCCTGAAATCTTCCAAATCTCTGCTCCTCCCCCTCGATGGAATTTCAAGAGGGCCGACTGGGGCCGATTCCAGGAGCACCTCAGCAATTGGTTTTCAGCCTACACACCATTCGAAGACATCGATCAAGCAGAGGCCGAGCTAGTCAATGCAGCATACTCCTCCATCCCCCTCTGTAAACCACAACACACCACTCATCAGGACAGATGGTACTACTGTGACAGAGTTAAAGAACTCAATTACCAGCTCAATGTCATCCGGAAAATGCACAGGAAACGTCGTCGCACTGAAGGCAGTCAAAGAACATGTCCATGAAGAGACACGCAACATTAAGAGGAAAAAATGGCTAGGGTGGTGTTCCACCCTAGATTCTCACACCTCTGTGGGCCAGATGTGGAGGAGCATTAACTCCTTTGCTAAAGGTAAACCTCCTAAAATCATCCCCAACAGGGATCCTAACAGGGCAGCAGAAGAACTCTCCGTCAAATTCTCGGATAGAGCAAGCTCCAACCAGCTCCCCATCGCCACCAGAACAACTCTCCAGGACCTCACCACGGCAAGATGGGAAGAAATAGAAGAGGCCATCATCATCGAAGACGAAACAGATGCCCCATTCTCTCTGACTGAGCTACTAAGAGTAAGCAAAAGCTCTAAGAACACAGCCTCAAGTGTTGATAGGATCACAAACACAATGATTCAAAATATGGGGCCCCAAGGGGAGCTTGCTATGCTCTCTCTGATCAATTCAACATACACACAAAGAATCAGACCAGCCTCATGGAACAGAGCAGACATTCAGCCCATCCCAAAACCACAGGACCCTGACAACCCTCGCCCCATCTCCCTCCTAAGCTGCCTGAAGTAATATACCATGGAAATTTTTCTTGAGATAACAATTTTTACCCATTTTTTTTTTTTTTATTAAATACTATTATAGAGAGATGCAACTTTTTTTTTTAATTTAAGATTTCCATAACAGTTCTTGTATGGGGCAATATTCTATGGATTTTTTTTTTGAAACAGGCATTTTCATGGAAATTTTTTTTACTTAACAGAGTCTGCTGGAAATGCCCAACCTTCCCAGAAAACATGTTTGCCTACCAGCTTGGCTTAGGCTCCTCAGAATGCATAGCCTCCATGCTATCATTTATCAACAACTGCCGTGGATACATCGTTTTTCTAGACCTAGAGAAGGCCTTTGAACTAGCCAATGTGCCAGCGATACTCTCAGCTCTCATTGCAAAGCAGATCAAAGGTTACCTTCTCTCATGGATCAAGCAGAGTCTACAAAACAGTAGTGCACGAGTCAAAGTAGATGGGCACTACTCCACCTACAAAAACCACGAAAATGGGACCCCCCCAAGGTGGAATCCTTAGCCCCTTCCTCTTTAATTGTCTCATGGAAAAACTCCTGGACATCGCACTACCACATGGAGCCAATCTCTTCACTTGTGCGGATGACTTTGCCCTTGTCACAATAGGCAACAATGCCTGCAAAACCAAGGCCCTTCCCATCCATCAGTGGAGACCAGACACTAATCTGGTCATAGGTAATGAACCTGTGGACTGGGTTACCTAGCACCAATACCTGGGTGTAATTATCGATGGCAAACTAACATTTGGACCTGAAATTCAACACTTGTGCAACAAATGCAGCCAGCGACAAGCAGATCTTCGTGTGATGTCAGGCCTCTACTTCTTCTTCTTCTTCTTCCTCTATTTGTGTTCCCATTTTCATATGGGGTCGCATCTCTTCACTAGTCATCTCCACTGGTTCCGGTCCATCACTTGCTCCTCCCCCAGCTGTCTCTCTCTGAGATCCTCCTTCAGTCGGTCCTTCCACCGTAGTTTAGGTCTTCCTCGTCTACGTCTGCCCTCCACGTCCATCTCCATCACTCTCACACCCACGTAGTCTTTTTCTCTCCTCTTCACATGACCGAACCACTGTAATCTCCTCTCCTGCGCTTTCGCCGACGCCTCCACCACCTTCACTGTACCTCTGATCCGGTCATTTCGTATCCTGTCCTCCCTCGTCACCCCACACATCCACCTCAGCATTCTTATTTCTGCGACATCTATCTTCCTTTCTTGAACCTTTTTCACCGGCCACGTCTCTGCTCCATACAGCAACGCTGGTCTCACAACTGACTTGTACACATTTCCTTTCACTCTAGCACTGATTTTCTTGTCACATAGCACCCCTGATATTCTCTTCCAGCTGTTCCACGCTACCTGGATCCTATGATCAATCTCTCTCTCTAGGTCTCCATCCTTCGTTACGTAGGAGCCAAGGTATTTGAAGGCGTCCGCCTTTGGGAGCTTGTGGTCTTGCATGAACAGGTCGCCTCCTTGTGTCACATTGCACTCCAGGTACTCCGTTTTCTGTCTGCTCACCTTCAGTCCGTAATCCTCCAGCAAACCCCTCCATAGCTCCAACCTCTCTTGCAATTCTTCACGGCTCTCGGAGACCAAAACAATATCGTCTGCAAAGAGCATGCTCCATGGTGCCTCCTTTGTCACTTCCTCCACCATCACATCCATGAGAAGGTTAAATAGATAGGGGCTAAGAGCTGATCCCTGATGGAGTCCAACTTTCACCTGAAAAGGCTCTGTAGTGCCAACTGTACTTCTTACTCTTGTTGTGGCTTCCCTGTATATGTCCTGAACTATCTTGACATACTTCTCCTTCACTCCCTTCGACCTCATACTCCTCCACACCTCGCTTCTCGGGACCCGATCATAAGCTTTTTCCAGGTCAATAAACGCCATGTACAGCCCTCTTTGCTTATCTCTATATTTTTCCATTGTCTGCCTCATTGCGAATACTGCATCCATTGTTCCTCGACCTTTCATAAAACCAAACTGCTCACTACAAACTTCTGTCTCCTCCCTCAGCCTTTTATCCAACACTCTTTCCAGCAGTTTCATAGTGTGAGATGTTAGCTTAATTCCTCTATAGTTGTTGCAACTCTGGATGTCTCCCTTTTCTTTGAAAATCGGTACCATTATACTATCTCTCCACTCGTTTGGGATAGTCTCTTCCTTCATCACCATGTTCAGGAACTTTGTCAGCACCCGTATCCCTTCTTCGTCCAAACTCTTCCATACCTCTGCAGGAATCTGGTCTGGCCCTACTGACTTTCCATTTTTCATCTTCTTCAACGCTTCTCTGACTTCCGCCTCACTCAGAGGGTCTACCTCTCCCTCCATTCCCACTCCTTCACCTCTTCGTATTCTTGGATTTTCCTGATTTAGAAGTTCTTCGTAGTAGTCCCTCCACCGCATTTTAATCATGTCGAGGTCAGTAAGCACTCTTCCGTTCTTATCCTTGATTTGCTTTATTGATGTTAGGTCCTTTGTCGATCTGTTCCTTTCTTTTGCTAACTTATAGATTCTCTTCTGTCCCTCCTTTGTTTCAAGGTTCTCATACATATCCTGCAGTGCTGCTGCACGCGCCTGTGCTACAGCCCTCTTCGCCTCCTTATTTGCATCTTTCAACATAGCTTTACGCTCCTCTGTTCTTTCCTTGTCGTAAGCTTTCTTCATCTCTTTCTTCTTTTCTATCTTCTCTTTGCAATTTGAGGACCACCACCAAGACTCATTTCCGTTTCTCGGCTTCTTTCCAGATGACTTTCCGAGGACTTCCTCTGCCGTACTCCAGATCACTTCACTGTTCCTTTTCCACCACTGATCCACCTCCTCTGCCTCTTCTATCCTTTGTAGTGCTTTCCTCTTGAACTCCTGCCGCACCACCTCATCCTTGAGTTTCCACCACTTGATCCTAGGTTCTCCCCTCTCGACTCCGGTCCTTCGCGTCCTTACAACCAGCTTCGCCACAACTGGGCTGTGCTGCGCTCCCACACTCTCTCCTTGTAGTACTTTGCAGTCTTCCACTTCTCGGATGTTTTCTCTTCGATACAGGAGGAAGTCGATTTGACTCTCTCTGGGACCACTTCTGTATGTCCGGTAGCTGTTTTTCATGAAGAACGTGTTCAGGATCGCCATGTCAAATGCTATGGCAAAATCCAGCACGCTCTCCCCCTCCTGGTTTTTCACTCCAGTACCTTTGCCTCCATGAACTCGTCTCACTCCATCGTTGTCATGTCCTATATGCCCGTTTAAGTCGCCGCCCACGACACACCTCTCCCCCGACGGGACCTCCCTCTGTACTTCATCCATTTCTTGCCAGAACGTTTCCTTCTCTGCGTCATCGCACCCAACTTGGGGGGCATATGCGCTGATCACGTTTATTGCTTCCTGACCATATACCAACTTGATCCTCAAAATCCTGCTGCTCTTCCTCACCACCTCCACCAGCTCCTCCTTGGTTTGGGGGTCTAGCACCACACCCACTCAATTTCTTCCTCTCTCATCCGCTCCACTGTATATCAACTTGTAGCCTCCACCCAAATCTCGCGCTTTATTTCCTTTCCATCTTGTCTCTTGTACACACAGTATGTTAATCTTCCTTCTCTCCATCAAATCCGCAACTTCTCTTCCTCTACCGGTCATGCTACCGATGTTAAGAGTAGCAATCCTCAGGGTATGGACTCGCTTCTTTAGCCGCACCCGTCCATATTGATGCGGTAACCCTCGTCCAGTTTCAACAGAGGTCGTACTTCTCTGTGCGTCACGTGAGCGGGGTACGCCCTGGCCATCTTCGGTATTCTCTCGACTGCTATACATGGGTTTTGGCAAAAGGGTTTTACAGCCGGATGCCCTTCCTGACGCCAACCCTCCCCATTTTTCCGGGCTTGGGACCGGCACTGGGCTGCTATTTCTAGCAACCCAGAGGCCCATGTCAGGCCTCTACTATGGTGCATCAATTAATGTCCTCAAAAGTTTCTATGTACAAGCCATACGCAGCCTCATAGACTATGCTTGTCCCACACTCTGGCTACTAAAAGACCAACAGTGGGACAAGATGGAAGTCATTCAAAACAACGCCATGAGTACCATGCTAGGAGCCCCAATGTGGACCAAGAGAGAAAACATCCAGATGGAATCCGGACTCATGCCACTCAAACTCAGAGCTCAGCAAAGACTGACCCTCTTTGTGGCCAAAACCACCACTGCCCAGTATAAATGCCTTGCTGGCACAAATCTCTATCTAGCCCTCAATTGCCACCCCGACCACCATCCTGGAATCTGGGCAGCCAAGGTCTGCACTAGCCTGCAAGCACTGCAAGGCAGGGAGAACATCCTAGCCAAGAAACAGGACACTCTGCTTCCTGAATACTGATGCCCACCCCCATGGAATGACCAACCACTCAACATAAAGACTGAGCTCCCTGACAACCCCAAAAGCTTGGTAAACACACTTGTCCTTAAAAACATATACAAGGACAAAATTCAGAGCTGGAGCAGGCCAAACTCTCAAGTCTTCTACACTGACGGTTCAATAAATCAAGAAACTGGAGCCTCAGCCACCGCCTTCACCACTGGAAACCACGTCCTATCCTGGAGACTGTCAAACTCCTGCTCATCGCTCCAGACTGAGCTTGTTGCCATAGCCAATGCCCTCGACTTCCTCATCCAGCAAGGAGCTGACCATGCCCTAATTCTCTCTGACTCTAAAGGCGCCTTACAGGCCATCAAAAAGCCACTCCTCAAAGACAATGTACGTATCATCACCACCATCCTCAGTCACTACCAAAGGACAACCAGCCTTGGAAAAGCCATCACTCTTGCCTGGATTCCCAGCCACGTTGGCATCAAGGGAAATGAGGAAGCTGATCAAGCCGCCAAACAAGCCACTCCTAGAGCAGAAATCCAAATATCTCTGCCTCCTGGGATTCAACAGATAAAAAACAAAGCCACCAAGTCACTCCTTAACGTCTTAATAACGAAACACAACCTGTGCACAGACATTGGCTCCCCCTCCACCTGGAGGTACAAAGCCACCACTGATCTTCAGCGAATCACCCTGCCTAAGAACCTTCGATGAAGCACGGTGGTCAATGTGTACCGTCTGAGACTCGGGCACAAGTGCACCTGGCGAATAGTGGATGATATCATCAGTGAATGCACCTTCTGCCAGGTAGCCTCACCACATCCACTGCTCCACTACATCCTCGAATGTGATTCCTTTTCAGAAATTCGACGGAAAACTGGTGCTCCCGCAACATCCAGCGAAGATCCAAATGCCCTTCATGTTGCTAGCTCTATAATCAGACTAGCAACAAACAACTACATGAACAGTCTACTATATATCATCAGTTAATACCCTCCACCATGATAACAATGTAACAACTCTCTCTCACCACCAAAACAGGAATTCATTAAAATTGTTTGATGTAAACTAATAATCCTCAACTGAACACTTATGTTTTCCACTATCTTTACAGTTTTGCACAACCTCACCTACGGGCCAAAATAGGAAAGTCCGATCGCCCTAAAGAGTGAATACCACCAACAATAAGCGGATTTCACCCCACCTCTGTGCCAAAATAGGAAAGCTCATTTGCCCTCAAGGGCGAATACCACCTCCAAGCAACAAAATCTTACCCCACCTGTGGGCCGAAAGGGAAGGTCCGCTCACCCTCAATGGAGAACATCAAGGAAAAAAAAAAAAAAAAGATTTTTTGCCAGAGAACATCAAAGTCAGGAGATTCAAGGTCCATGAGCCTTGAAACAGGAGTGTTAGTGTTGCAATAGGCACAGACCCCACCTTTGGAATAAAAACGAGTAAAAAGGTTATACTGAGATATTTGAAAGTGGTCAGTGGAAGCATGGATAGACAGTTGGGTTTCAGAAGGAGGAGGTTAGGGAGGAAAGTACCCAAGTGCTGTTCCACAGACGAAAGATTAGAGTTCAGGCCATGAATGTTAGAATAGTGAAGAGTGAAAGAAGCAGATCTATTGAGAGGTGCAAGGTTAATGGCAGAATCATTACTACCACCGGTAATAATGGTTGTAATTGCCTAATTGTGCATACGGGAAAGAGCCCAATGCTCACAGCTCCCAGTCTCTTGGTTATTTCCATTTTTGTACTTTGTGATACTTATCATAATTGTCTTTATAACTATGGATTGAGTTAGCATTAACTACCTACTCGCTTAGCGAATTCCAGTCATCAACTACTCTTACTCTAATAAAAGTACTTCCTCACATCCTACAAAGATGTTTTCTTACAGAGCTTCAAACTATAACCTCTGGAGTTGGCATTATGGAATAGATAACAGTATTTGTGTGGGATATAGTGTGTTCGGTGTTGTTTTAATTTTCCTCGGTATGTGTAGGTGCTCTGCCATGTAGTACAGTGGTTGGAGTTAGTATGTGGAAGCTGTGGTGATTATTTGTGTGAATTTACTGTCCAGATGCTCTTTGACTTTTTTTTTCTGCTTAAGTGATCTATAGGTATAGTGGTTGTGCATCACATGATTTAATGCTTTGTATTGTATAGAATGTAAGGTGGTGTGTTGTATTCTAGTGAGGTTAGAAACCCAAGCAAACCTTGCATATTTCATCACTGAGAGTATATATTGTTTGTATACTGTTGACATGGTTTCTTTGTTGTATCCGAATGTTGTTTGGGCAAGTGGCCTTAAGCCATTAAGGCTTGGTGTCAGATTGTTTTTATGTTTATGGCATTTTCTTTAAATGACAGTGATGTATCATATATTATACCAAAGATTTTAAGTATTTGCACGCGTAATTACCTAATTTATTTACCTAATTGCATTCACGGGAAAGTGCCATATCCTCTTATCTCCTCATCTCCTGGTCGATTTCCTTTTTATGCTCATTAATATTTATAATATTTGTTCTTAAAATTGTGAATGCAGTTAGCATTAACTACTTCCTAGCTTAGCGAATTCCAATCATCAACTCTTCTTACACTAAAATAAGTACTTTCTTACATCCTGCAAAAGAAAATGCGTTATCCTACGAAGATTTACACTATGACCTCAAGTTCTACTGCAGTGGCATTATAAATTTATTCTCACGTCTGTAATAAGAACCAGTAAGGGTCATTTATCCTTAATTACCCAACTCCAGATGGTTGGGTAATTGTTGTAAAACTTGGTTTAAAGGACTCACCTTACTGGCAATTATCTGACAAACTATTTCAGTAGTCCACAAAGAGAGTGGATTAAGTCACAAAAGCTTGATATATTTTTACGGTAACAAAGAAAGAGAAAATTAGTGTTGCCAACTAGTACACAATACCAAAATACACTACAGTAATTAATAAGCAAGGACAGTGAGAGTTTTGTCAGCCTGAACTTACACTCCTCTGTAAAGGGAGTTTGCTTTTTCACCTAGCAGAGAAGCACTCCTGTATCATCTGCTATAGAGGACTCCTATATCATCTTCTAATGAGGACTCCAGTATTGTCTGCTATAGAAAAAACTTCAATCTTGTCAGCTGTAGAATGGAACCCTTATTTGAGTAACAATAATATTTAAAGAGCACAGTCAAATTTCCTTACCCTTCTCTGGTTAAGACTTAACAATAAGGTTGTCAAGCTTTAAACTAGAGCCAGCCATATCAAAATAGTACTCCCTGTCCACTTTGTCTCAACATGAAGGAATTTGAAAATCGTTACCATATTCCCCTTTTTCCCACTAGCTTCAAGTGATGGTAGTTTCGAGTCCATAAGCCTCTCCTCATTGCTGAGAATGGTTCTCTCTGCTACCATTTTCGTAGCTTGTCTTTGAACTTTTTCAAGTTTATTTATATGCTTTTTCAAGAACAGATTTCAAAAGGGTGCTGCAATTTCAAGCTTTAGCATTGCAAAAATTACATAAATATTACTGAACATTTCCTTTTCCATGTGTCAGAATGCCACTCTTACATTATATGCAATACTTGCTATGCCATTTCTGTGCATTTTTGGAGACAAATCTGCCAATATGTTTACCCTTAGATATCTCTCATTTTCTTTCTTTCGAAGTTCTGCACCTGCAATTTAGTACCCAAAGTTGGGTCTTGCAATTGTGCCCATTCTCATTACTGTACGTTTTGAAGTATTTAATTTCATTAGTCACTTTTCAGGCCACTCATGCTGACTATTTAGGTCTCTCTGAAGTTCTCGACCATTGTTCATATATTTTACTTTTTTTCACAATCTTTACATCATCTTCAAACATATTTAGAACTGAATTTACTGGCTCCGGTAGGTTATTTACATATACAAGGAACAATAATGGCCCCAAAATTGAACCCTGTTGAACCCCAATACTAACCTTTCTTCAGGCAGATACTGAGTATCTTACTCTAAACCTCTGTTTCCTTCCTTCTAAGTAAGTTTTTATTCATTCCAAGACATTCCCACCTATCCCTGCCATTACTTTCAGCTTCTTGATAAATCTCTAATGTGGAACTATATCAAATGGCTTCTGAAAGTCTAAGAACATGCAATCGGCCAAATTGTCTACTTTTTGTAAGATCTGGCATACCTTTTCATATAATTCTAATAAGTTTCTTACTGTAGATCTGCCTATTCTGAAGCCATATTGCATCACTGACGATAAGTTGAAGGACTTTAAGTGAAGGGATGCACTTTCTTAATAGTTTCTCCATAATTTTGCAAACTATGCTAGTCAAGGAAAGTGGCCTATAGGTCAGAGCTGCATCTCTCCTTCTCTTTTTGAATATAGGTACCATGTTTGCTTGTTTCCAGCTTCTTGGAATCATCCCAGATCCAAGCGACTATTCAAACGTATTAGTGGATTTTAGAGAGACAGTATAACTCTGGAATGAAAGAATTACATTTGTAATTTGTAACTTCTACCTAAGGGGCGAAAGGTTTTAACTCAGTCTCTGTACAGGTGTTTTCAAAATGTAAGGTGATGACATTGAGTACAAGTACAAGAAGGCCCAAGTTTGGTTACTCAATAGCAGGAGCATTACTTCAGAGACAGAGAATGAGAGAGATCTAGGGGAATCATATTGGCTGATTTGTCTCTGGATATGCGTATAAATGGCACAATATGGGATGCATACACTCTTTTAGCAAATGTATGGGTAGCCTTCTGACACATGGGCAAGGAAATGTTATGTTCAAAAATATTTATGTAACTTGCGTGAGCCCAAAACTTGAATATAAATAAGGTGGGAAAAGTTCAATGATATGCTATGAAACTGGTGCCAGAAATACGCCATCTCAGTTATGAGGAGGAGACTGAGGGAATTAAGACTCACCATCACTTGAAGCTAGGAGAATGAGGGAGATATGGGTACTGTTTTTAAATTCCTTTATGGTTTTGCCAGAGTAGATAGGGATCGATATTTTGATGTGGCTGACTCTAAAACTAGAGGTCATAGTGTGAAGCTTCGCAAGAAAACTTCATTGTAGGCTGTAAGGAAGTATATTTTTAGTGAAATAGTTAATGATTGGAACAAGCTAAGCGAGGATGTGATTAATGCTAACTGCATTCTTACTTCTTGTGTGTTTAAGGTTCGGCATTCATCCCTAGGGCATCCCGCCAGACTAAACCTCACTAAGTTAGTTTTATATTCGTCACAGATCATGCTATCTTGTAAATCTTAGCACATACTAAATAAATAATATTTTAGCTTCTTTCTGAAATCTACAATATTTTAAAATTCTTTTATGTTTTCAGGCAGCTTATTATATAATCATGAGGTGCACAATGAGTAAAGGCACTAGTGCCAATTTCTTTATTTGCCCTTTGGCTCATTAAGCCTGTGTACTACATACGAATGGCAAACAGACACTTCAGTCACAAGATCGAAGCTTTCTTAGGTGCTCTGGTTTTCCAGTATTTTGGGCAACATAGCTTGAAAACAATTCTTATTTTAATTAGTAACCAATGTAGATCAATAAGAACTGATGCAATGCATTTTCTCGGTGACAAGCCAACTATCAATCTAGTGGGTCTATTGAACATGAGTTGTATTTTCTTTAACTGATATGCAAAAAGACTGTAATGTAATGCATTTCAGTAATTAGGCCTATTGATTACGTAATTATATACTAATTTTTCATTAAACTACCATCAATATATATATTCCTCAGGCTACTATTGGCATTTTTCACAATTTTCTGCTCATTTAATGTTACAGTTTTGTCAATTATAAAGCATAGGTCTTTTGCTGATTCTGACAGGGGGATATCCACACTATTTATTTGAATGGATTTAAAATCAATGTGTTTGTTTATGCTCTATCGAGTGTCGGGCAGCATACTTTCCGCTTTCCTTTTATTTAGCTTAAATTTTTTTTTGTCCATCCACTTTTTCACATCACTTAAAATCCTATTTATAGTCCCCACGTTTTTTTTTTTTTATTATTTAAAACTGAATAGAACTGTATGTCATCAGCAAACAACTTAAGACCAAAGAGATTTCCCTGTGGCATGCACCTAAAAAGTCTCCTACAGATTGATTTGGTGCCATTTATTGATACGTAGTAAGTCCTACCGCCAGTAGTTTTAAAACTATTCCAGTACTGTATCATCTATGCCAATGCTTACAAAGACATTTAATACTTGTTCATGCTACGCAGTGTCAAAAGCAGCTCTCGAGTCTAAGGACAAATATGATAAGCATCATTGAGAATAAAAATAAAACCAACTAGGAGACAAGGAGTTACAAGCATAGGGCTTCTTCTCGTAAGCACAACTAGGTAATTGCCCACACTTCATAACTTCACCACTATTAGACAAGACAGGCTGCCAACATGGGACTCATCACCAGTCACATAAATCCATTTACTTCACTGATGCCAATGCACATACAAATTCCCTCTTACAGAATTACAATCAATATAAGTACTCACTGGCAGAGCATTTGGACATAAAAATCACTAATACATACATACCATGCCAAGCAGTCACTCGAGGCCCACACACAGTTGCATTTATGACCTCCCAACATCAATCTTCCCAAGACCTCCTTTCTCTGTGGAGGCAAGGTCCACCTAGCACAATCAAACACATTATGAAAACTGCACTGAACACAACCAAAGACAACAACAACACAACATACATGAGAGTTCCATGAGAAAGCCTGGGATAGGCTGTGGGTGTCCTTAGGGGCTCATGGTCGTTCTACTCAGTCAATTCCAACAGTATCCATGAATATATTAAAGTAAAGGTATTACAGAAATGCAGTCTCAATATTTAAAAATGTATTCTAATTTCCAGTGTATAGTATATACATTCCAGCAAACAAGCTTACAATGTGATAGTAAACAGTTGTATATAAGCATCTGATTATACTTTTTTCTCATAAGTTATTCTAATACCAATATGGGGCAGTGGACTAGCTTTGCATACACTTGAATAAGGTCAGAATTCATCCATATAATCTGGGAATGGAATTCTTTTCAAATTTCCTTCATCAATATGCTGAAAATACTTATATAATGCACTTTCTGATTAATTCATAAATGTAATCTGAACCAGACTGAAGTGTTGACTGATGTATCTTATAATCTTTTGATACCACATTATACACGTATAGTGTACATCTATTTGTGTATATACTGTGTATATTTGTTGCTTTCTAACTCAGACACCATACTGGCAAAATAAAAAGTTCTACATAATTTCTCAGAAGTACCTTAAATTTTTGTAATATTTTATAAAATTCTCCTTTATGTTACAGAAAATAGCAGAAATAAATTCAACCCTTTTATTTCCGACAAATCATATGAATCTACAAAAAGGGATAAATATGGTGAGGAGCAGGTAATTCCTCTCTATTTTTTTGGCCAATATATGGTCAAAAGAAGAGGTGATAAGAGGTAGGGTATGTCACACTTGTGGCCATCTGCTAACATACCTAGGATACTGGGTGATGTTTTTAAAAATAAGTCCTATATAGTTAGAAGTGAGTATTCTTAATTAGTTTCATGTTAAAATCTTATTCTCAATAATACAGCAGCCCTAAATTCAATATATGATGTATGTATATAAACAAATTATTCCTGATGGGGAAGTACTGTATACGATAATATATGGAACATTTGTAAATAGTTATATAAAATAAATTAAAAAAAGGGATATAAGATTGATAACATGCTTGAGTGGAATGTTTGTACAAAAACTGAGCCTGAGATATGACTAGCAGCACATGTAAAAGGGTAGATTTAATATAAGACCTAACATAAAATGGTACCTACTGTAAATATAAAAGTGCATAGCAAGATAATGTTAATAATTATATAAACTAGTGGAAGCCAGGCATACAGTGCATAGTTAGATATATAAGGTATTCCTCACTAAAAACTAGATGCAATGTACTGTACAGTACTTTAATATATTGGATATTTTAAAAGCTGCTTAATTTTACCAAATTTCAGTATCTACACTGACAGTGAAATTAATCTGTTAAACATAACCACAAACGTGTATAATAATGTTGCAACTCATACACAGTATGAGAAAGTACATGCAAATATTTCTATTTTTAATCTTTAAAACTGGAATTGGAGCAACGCATAACTTTTGTCTAAAAGCAGGAAGAACTGTATTCTTTAAAGAGGCGTCACTAATTTCCCCCACCTATCCTATCCCACTATTGTAGTAAAGAGAAAAATATAATAATACTGGTAAACTGCAGTCGCTTTCAGTAATTTTAATTACCATTAAAATGACTGAAGATGATGTATCTCAACCTCTTCCAGAATAGCTATATAGTATGAGGTAATATACATACTCAACTTATACAGCAAAAACCATAAAGAGGAATGCATATCCTACTTTATAACAAGTAAACTTGATTTCTCATCAAAATAACACACTGTGCATAGTAAATACAAATAATCTGTCAGTTAGGTATCAGAATAAATTTATGTCAAAGAACATAGCAAGCATACTTGTATACATCCGTTATAAAATTAGGTAATTACTATACATAGTGCCGAATTTACCATATTTGGCAATCTTAACATAATGTAATCCACTGGAAAACCTTGACATGGTTAAAATAAGTTAATCATTCAAAATTCTTTTACATGTAGTGAAAACATGAAATCCATTAAAACAGTAAGGCATATCTATGAAGCACTATGCAATATACAAGGAAAAGAATAACTGAAAACACTAGTGTGTATCTTGCTACTCCTATTTAGGTAGATCAGAAACTAACGTATCTTATAAATACACTATCACACAAGATTTATGATAATTTAATAATTGATGATTACAAAACTTTACATTTCATTATCTGCTGACTGCAAAAAATTCTGGAACATTAACGCAGCCTCTGAGAATAGAAAAATATGCAAGTGAGTTTTTAGAGTCATAATTCCTAATCCGTAAAAGTTTTATGTTTAAAAACATTAGAACAAGATGCCATATCCTGCTTAGTTTAGCCTGACTGTCACAACTGTATCAAGAATCGAGGTAGTATGGTACGTCATACTTTTTCCATCCTTACGTCCACTGATTAAATTGTTTCGAGGCATAAAAAAGATAATAATATTTTTACCAATGATATAAATTTTATAGGCAGAGTATGCCATTTCTTGAACATATACATCAGAAAAAACAACAATACGTTCTCTACTGAAATCTATAATAAAGAATCAGACTTAGGAATATATCTAAAGCAAGACAGTGAGTGTCTAAAGAGGTATTACAATAATAAAGGCTTATATCAAAGTGCTAATACTGGAAAGTATATGCAGAGTACGGAACAGTATCAAATGATCTTAAGTAATAATAGATACTCTAATACAGAGAAAAATGTAAAAAAAAAAAATTACTTTAGTAGTAAACAATAAAAAAGGGCTCACCATAATCAACAAAAACAACAAAGAAAATATTACATGTATAATAAAAATATAATGAATAGCAGTTAAGTGAATGAAAATATCTAAATGTCATGCTCTCTATCAATATAAATACATGCCTTAAAGAAGAATGTAGTCTTCTATCGTCTTATAGTGAAAAGACAACAAATGAACTGTACAGACTATTAACTATTCATATACATGAAGTTGCCGCTTGTGACCACATGATGCATAAACAGATGACCTTTGTTACAAATAATATGTTGGAGATTATAAAAATATTACACAAAGAAAAGTTAGATGACATCCAGCATGTGAGTGGGTAAGGGTTTAGTATGAAACAATAGCTCCAGGAATTTTTTTTTTTAAGCATATATATATATATATATATATATATATATATATATATATATATATATATATATATATATATATATATATATATATATATATATATATATATATTTACAGTAATCCCTCGCTCTATTGCGATTCACCTCTCGCGAATTCACTGTATCGCGATTTTTATTTTTTATTATTTTGTTTTTTTAAGATTAGTGTGACACCAGGATGGGCCAAAAAATGATAAAATAAAACAGCCTTTATCAGGCTGTAAAGAGAAACAAAGATGGAGAGTGTAATGACCTGTCAAGTGTTAAGGGATTATAAAAGATGTGTAATGAATCTCCAGCTCGCTGCTGGGTTTTAATATACCTCTGCATTACTTTCATGATGTCTATTCCAATAATTCTCCTTAGATCTTAGCATTATTATTATTATTATTATTATTATTATTATTATCATTATTATTATCATTATTATTGGCAACAATAATTTTCCTTTGATGATGATTGTGAAGATTATTATCATCATTATTATTATTATTATTAAGGGCTCATCATTGTTTGTACATCTGTTGGGTTATTTACTTTAATAACTGTGTACAGTGCCCCTCCCTAGTTGGCTGGGACAAAGAGAGTGTGGGGGGTTGGGTAGAATAGAATGTTGGAGAGAGAGAGAGAGAGAGAGAGAGAGAGAGAGAGAGAGAGAGAGAGAGAGAGAGAGAGAGAGAGAGAGAGAGAGAGAGAGAGAGAGAGAGAGAGAGAGAGAGGAGAGAGAGAGAGAGAGGAGAGAGAGAGAGAGAGAGAGAGAGAGAGAGAGAGAGAGAGTAATAATAATAATAATAATAATAAGACTTTATTTCCAACATACATTGGAGAGAGAGAGAGAGAGAGAGAGAGAGAGAGAGAGAGAGAGAGAGACATCTTCAATTAACTCTTGTTCATTCAAACAAAACTACATTATTTATTGTAAAAATAATGGTTTAATTACAAATTCGTAATAATAATGATATTAATAATAATAATAATAATAATAATAATAATAATAATAATAATAATAATAATAATAATAATCTCCACAATCATCATCAAAGGAAAATTATTGTTAAAAATAATAATAATAATAATAATAATAATAATAAGATCTAAGGAAAACTTAGAATAGACACCATGAGAGTAATGCAGAGGTATATTAAAGCAGAGAGCTGGATATTCATAACATATCTTTTATAATCCCTTCACATCTGACAGGTCATTACACTCTCCATCTGTTCCTCTTTACAGCCTGATAAAGGCTGTTTTATTTTATAATTTTTTGGCACATCCTGGTGTCACAATAATCTTAAAAAAAAAAAAAAATAAAACTATTTTTTTTTTTTAAAGGTGTTCCTACTTCGCGAAAATTCACCTATCGCGACGGGTCCTGGAACCTAACCCTCGCAATAAACGAGGGATCACTGTATATATATATATATATATATATATATATATATATATATATATATATATATATATATATATATATATATATATATATATATATATATATATATATATATATATATGAATCATTTTTTACCCAGACCGGGACTTCACCCTAGGACTTTTAATTACTAAGTTAAGGCGCTACCAACTACACCACAGAACGTTAAAAGGAATCAGATCTTATAGCTTAACTCTGCTATAAATAGGAATGAACGCATTCTATCTGAGTGCCACTATGTTCATATTACAGTTTCCCAACCTCACTCGTGGTTTCGTTTTTGCATTTAATTCAACTCCCAATCTCATTCGGGACCAACAATAAGCAAATAAGCACATTATATATGTGAAAACATGAATCATTTTTTACCCCGACCAAGACTTGAACCTAGAACTTATAATTACTAAGTCAAGGCGCTACCAACTACACCACAGAAGACTAAATGGAATCATATCTTATAGCTTATATCTGGTATACTAAGGAATGAATGCATTCTATCTGAATGCCACTATGTTCATATTACAGATTCCCCAACCTCACTCGCAGCTTCGTTGTCGCATTTAATTCAACTCCCAATCTCATTCGGGCCAACAATAACCAAATAAGTACATCACATATGTGAAAACATGAATCATTTTTTACCCCGACAAAGACTTGAACCTAGAACTTATAATTACTAAGTCAAGGTGCGACCAACTACACCACAGAAGGTTAAAAGGAATCACACCTTATAGCTTATATCTGCTATACTTAGGAATGAACGCATTCTATCTGAATGCCACTATATTCATATTACAGATTCCCCAACCTCACTCGTTGTTGGTTTCGTTTTCGCATTTAATTCAACTCCCAATATCATTCGGGACCAACAATAACCAAATAAGCACATTACATATGTGAAAACATGAATCATATTTTACCCCGACCAAGACTTGAACCTAGGACTTATAATTACTAAGTCAAGGTGCTACCAACTACACCACAGAACGTTAAAAGGAATCAGACCCTATAGCTTATATATGCTATACTTAGGAATGAATGCAATCTATCTAAATGCCACTATGTTCATATTACAGATTCCCCAACCTCACTCGTGGTTGGTTTCGTTTTCTAATTTAATTCAACTCCCAATCTCATTCGGGACCAACCATAACCAAATAAGCGCATTACATATGTGAAAACATGAATAATATTTTACTCCGACAAAGACTTGAAACTAGGACTTATAATTACTAAGTCAAGGCGCTACCAACTACACCACAGAAGGCTAAAAGGAATCAGACCTTATAGCTTACATCTGCTATACATAGGAATGAATGCATTCTATCTGAATGCCACTATGTTCATATTACAGATTCCCCAACTTCACTCATTTTCGCATTTAATTATACTCCCAATCTCATTTGGGACCAACAATAACCAAATAAGCACATTACATATGTGAAAACATGAATCATTTTTTACACCGACCAAGACTAGAACCTAGGACTTATAATTACCAAGTCAAGGCACTACCAACTACACCACAGTAGGTTAAAAGGACCCAGACCTTATAGCTTTTATCTGATATACTTAGGAATGAGTGCATTCTATCTGAATGCCACTATGTTCATATTACAGATTCCCCAACCTCACTCGCAATTTCGTTTTCTCATTTAATTCAACTCCCAATCTCATTTGGGACCAACAATAACCAAATAAGCACATAACATATGAGAAAACATGAATCATTTTTACCCCGACCAAGACTACAACCTAGAACTTATAATTACTAAGTCAATGCCCTACCAACTACACCACAGAAGGTTAAAAGGAATCAGACCTTATAGCTTTTATCTGATATACTTAGGAATGAACGCACTCTATTTGAATGCCACTATATTCATATTACAGATTCACCAACCTCACTCGTGATTTTGTTTTTGCATTTAATTCAACTCCCAATCTCATTCTGGACCAACACTACCAATTAAGCACATTACATATGTGAAAACATGAATCATTTTTTACCCCGACCAAGACTTGAAACTAGGACTTATAATTACTAAGTCAAGGCGCTACCAATTACACCACAGAAGGTTAAAAGGAATCAGATCTTATAGCTTATATCTGCTATACTTAGGAATGAATGCTTTCTATCTGAATGCCACTATGTTCATATTACAGATTCCCTAACCTCACTCGTGGTTTTGTATTCGCTTTTAATTCAACTCCCAATCTCATTCGGGACCAACAATAACCAAATAAGCACATTACATATGTGAAAACATGAATCGTTTTTTACCACGACAAAGACTTGAACCTAGGACTTATAATTCCTGAGTCAAGGCGCTACCAACAACACCACAGAAGGTTAAAAGGAATCAGACCTTATAGCTTATATCTGATATACAGAGGAATTAACGCATTCTATCTGAATGCCACTATGTTCATATTACAGATTCCCCAACCACACTCGTGGTTTAGTTTTCGCATTTAATTCAACTCCCAAACTCATTCGGGACCAACAATAACCAAATAAGCACATTACATATGTGAAAACATGAATCATTTTTTACACCGACCAAGACTAGAACCTAGGACTTATAATTACTAAGTCAAGGCACTACCAACTACACCACAAAAGGTTAAAAGGACCCAGACCTTATAGCTTTTATCTGATATACTTAGGAATGAGTGCATTCTATATGATTGCCACTATGTTCATATTACAGATTCCCCAAAATCACTAGCGATTTCGTTTTTGCAGTTAATTCAACTCCCAATCTCATTTGGGACCAACAATAACCAAATAAGCACATAACATATGTGAAAACATGAATCATATTTTATCCCGACAAAGACTTGAACCTAGAACTTATAATTATTAAGTCAAGGCGCTACCAACAACACCACAGCAGGGTAAAAGGAATCAGACCTTATAGCTTATATCTGCTATACTTAGGAATGAACGCATTCTATTGCAGATTCCCCAGCCTCACTCGTGATTTCATTTTCGAATTTAATTCAACTCCCAATCTCATTCGGGACCAACAATAACCAAATAAGCACATTACATATGTGAAAACATGAATCATTTTTTACCCCGACAAAGACTTGAACCTAGAACTTATAATTACTAAGTCAAGGCACTACCAACAACACCACAGAAGGTTAAAAGGAATCACACCTTATAGCTTATATCTGCTATACTTAGGAATGAACGCATTATATCTGAATGCCACTATGTTCATATTGCAGATTCCCCAGCTTCACTCGTGATTTCATTTTCACATTTAATTCAACTCTCAATCTATTTCTGAACCAACAATAACCAGAGAAGCACATTATATATGTGAAAACATGAATTATATTTTACCCCGATCGAAGACTTGAACCTAGGACTTAAAATTACTAAGTCAAGTGGCTACCAACTACACCACAAAAGGTTAAAAGGAATCAGATCATATAGCTTATATCTACTATACTTAGGAATGAACGCATTCTATCTGAATGCAACTATGTTCATAATACAGATTCCCCAACCTCACTTGTGGTTTCGTTTTCGCATTTAATTCAACTCCTAATCTCATTCGGGACCAACAATAACCAAATAAGCACATTACATATGTGAAAACATGAATAATTTTTTACCCCGACAAAGACTTGAACCTAGAAATTATAATTACTAAGTCAAGGCGCTACCAACTGCATCACAGAAGGTTAAAAGGAATCAGACCTTATAGCTTATATCTGATATACTTAGGAATGAACGCATTATATCTGAATGCCACTATGTTCATATTATAGATTCCCCAACCTCACTTGTAGTTTCGTTTTCGCATTTAATTCAAATCCCAATCTCATTCGGGACCAACAATAACCAAATAAGCACATTACATATGTGAAAACATGAATCATATTTTACCCCGACAAAGACTTGAACCTAGGACTTATAATTACTAAGTCAAGGAACTACCAACAACACCACAAAAGGTTAAAAGGAATCAGATCATATAGCTTATATCTGCTATACATAGGAATGAACGCATTCTATCTGAATGCCACAATGTTCATATTACAGATTCCCCAACCTCACTCGTGATATCGTTTTTTCATTTAATTCAACTGTCAATCTCATTCGGAACCAAAAATAACCAAAGAAGCACATTATATATGTGAATACATGAATTATATTTTACCCCGACCAAGAGTTGAACCTAGGACTTATAATTACTAAGTCAAGGGGCTACCAACTACACAACAGAAGGTTAAAAGGAATCAGACCTTATAGCTTATATCTACTATACTTAGGAATGAGCGCATTCTAGCTGAATGCAACTATGTTCATATTACAGATTCCCCAATCTCACTCGTGGTTACGTTTTCGCATTTAATGCAACTCTCAATCTCATTCAGGACCAACAAATAACCAAAGGAGCACATTACATATGTGAAAACATGAATTATTTTTTACCCCGACCAAGACTTGAATCTAGGACTTATAATTACTAAGTCAAGGCGCTACCAACTACATCACATAAGGTTAAAAGGAATCAGACCTTAAAGCTTATATCTGAAATACTTAGGAATGAACGCATTATATCGGAATGCCACTATGTTCATATTACAGATTCCCCAACCTCACTCGTAGTTTTGTTTTCGCATTTAATGCAACTTCCAATCTCATTTGGGACCAACAGTAACCAAAGAGGCACATTGCATATGTGAAAACATGAATTATTTTTTACCCCGACCAAGACTTCAACCGAGGACTAATAATTACTAAGTCAAGGAGCTACCAACTACATCACAGAAGGTTGAACGGAATCAGACCTTACAGCTTACATCTGCTATACTTAGGAATGAACGCATTCTATCTGAATGCCACTATGTTCATATTAGAGATTCCACAACCTCACTCGTGGTTTCGTTTTCGAATTTAATTCAACTCCCAATCTCATTCGGGACCAACAATAACCAAATAAGCACATTAAATATGTGAAAACATGAATCATATTTTACCCCAACCAAGACTTGAACCTAGAACTTATAATTACTAAGTCAAGGTGCTACCAACTACCTACACCACAGAAGGTTAAAAGGAATCAGACCTTATAGCGCATATCTGCTATACTTAGGAATGAACGCATTCTATCTGAATACCACTATATTCATATTACAGATTCCCCACCCTCACTCGTGGTTTCGTTTTCGCATTTAATTCAAGTCCCAATCTCATTCAGGACCAACAATAACCAAATAAGCACATTACATATGTGAAAACATGAATCATTTTTCACCCCGACCAAGACTTGAACCTAAGACTTATAATTACTAAGTCAAGGTGCTGCAAACTACACCACAGAAGGTTAAAAGGAATCAGACCTTATAGTTTATATCTGCTATACATAGGAATGAATGCATTCTATATGAATGTGCTTATTTGATTATTGTTGGTCCCGAATGAGTTTGGGAGTTGAATTAAATGCAAAAATGAAACCACGAGTAAGGTTGGGGAATCTGTAATATGAACATAGTGGCATTCAGATAGAGAACCTATCTTCGCATTATTCCAAGAACTGGGTGAAAATATATATATATATATATATATATATATATATATATATATATATATATATATATATATATATATATATATATATATATATATATATATATATATAAAGTGATCCCTCGCTATATCGCGATTCACCTTTCGCGAATTCAGTGCATCGAGGTATTTTTTGGGGAGGTTTTTTTTCTGGGTATATGCAGGAATCCACATTATGTGGAAATATTAAAATTTTCAGTATTTTCATTATTTTATTGAAAAAAAATTATTTTTCATTATTTTATAGATTAAAAAAAAAAAGCATTTCCAAGCCTAAGAATAATAAAACAGTAAAAAATAGTAAAAAACAAATTTAAACATGTAACTCTGCACCATAGAAAGTACGATACCGGTATCGGCGTTTTGGAAAACGCAAAGGGTCGTACCTACATGAGATAGTACATATTAAAATTTCCAGTATTTTCTTTATTTCATTGATAAAAAAAAGCGTTTCTTAGCCTAAGAATAATAAAACAGTAAAAAATAGTAAAAAACATAAATTTAAACATGTAACTCACAGTATTGCACCCTGTAAAATACGATACTGGTATCGGCGTTTCGGAAAACGAAAAGGGTCGCACCTTCGTGAGCTAGTACATATTAAAATTTCCAATATTTTTATTATTTTATTGATAAAAAAAAGTATTTCCTAGCCTAAGAATAATAAAATAGTAAAAAATAGTAAAAAACATAAATTTAAACATGTAACTCACAGTATTGCATCATGTAAAATACTGTACAATAGCGTACACTGTATTGGCATTTTGGAAAACGCAAAGCGTCGTACCTAACTGTGATAGTACATGGGATGCTATTGGCTGATAGGTGGGAGACGACGAATCACAGAATTGTTTTTCTGTATGTTCTGTATCATGGACTCTGATTGGCTTTTTGATTGAAGCTTCTTTCTCTCAGCATCCTCCCCTGTCTCGCCTCACCCGTTCAGTCTACTCACATGTGCGCCGTTCACGTTGTGCTTCTTAATACGTTGTGCTTGTGATTTTATGAAACTTTTGTATTTCAACCTCTGCAATGCCTCCCAAGCGTCCTTCATCTTCTAAGGCTTTTGGTAGTAAGCCTAAGTGGCTAAGGAAGATGTTGACCATGACAGTATAGGTAAAACTGTTAGCTATGCTGAAGGAAAAAAGAAGGTTCGGGGATGTCGCCCGCCATTTCAGCATTTACGAATCTACTGTTCGATACATAAAAAAGGACGAGGTAAATATCAGGAAAACAGCGACTATTACTTTTAGTTAAACAGCAAAGAGGATCGCAACACCCTGCAATAAGGTAATAGTGCGGATGGAATCTGGGGATTGCTGATTGCAGAAAGAAGAACATAAGCTTAGACACCAATATCATACAAACAAAGGCATAGAAGCTGTACGAGACATTCGCTGCAAACGAACCCGACAAAGACAGTGGCGACCGTGAAGAGGAGGAGAAAGAAGAAGAAATTGACGATCCATAATCAGGACCTTCCACCGATTCTCCACCGAGGAAACCATCATTCGTTGCAAGCAAGGGATGGTTCGCCAAATTTCAAAAACGCTATGGCCTAAAGAGCATTTCGGTGCATGGCGAAGCTGCCTCTGCAGATACAGATGCACCAGAAGAATACTTAAAGAACGACTTCAAGAAAATTATCACTGAAGGCGAATATACTCCTGAGCAAGTCTTTGACATAGATGAGACTGGGTTTTTTGGAAGAAAATGCCGTCTCGCACTTTCCTCTTCAAGGAAGAAGCTAAAGCCCCAGGATTTAAAGCGCACAAAGACCGCGTTACCCTCATCATGTGCGGGAATGCTGCGGGCTTCATGTTAAAGCCCGGGCTTATCTACAAGTCTAAGAACCCTTGGGCTTAAAAAATAAAAACAAGAATCTACTACCATTGTATTGGATGCATAACCCTAGGCCTGGATAACGAAAAGCCTCACATCAGACTGGTTTCACCAATGCTTCATCCCTCAGGTCAAAGTTTATCTTGCAGAGAAGGGCCTTGAATTTAAAGTCCTTCATTTGATGGATAATGCTGGTGGCCACGCAACTGATCTCCAATATGACGGTATCCAAGTAGAGTTCCTGTCACCGAATATGACTCCACTGATTCAGCCTATGGATCAAGGCATTATTTGTGCATTCAAGGCCCTCTACACACGAAATGGCCTGGCCAACCTGGTTGACTCCATGGATGCGGACAAAGAATTCGTACTGAAGACGTACTGGCATAACTACACAATTGACACATGCCTTTAAAACATTCAGAATGCAATCAAAGAGAAGCCGGCCAAAATCAATGCCAACTGGAAGAAGTTATGGCCCAAAGTCATCTACGACTACAAGAGATTCGCTCCTGACGAAGTCCATAGCTCGGCAGTTGTGAAAGCTGTGTATTTGGCTGCATATCTAGGAGGAGAAGGCTTTAAAGATATGACTAACGAAGACGTGAATGAACTGATCGACTGCCACTCGCAGCCTTTGACTGATGAAGACTTGGAGGAAATGACAATATCAGCGAGCAAAGAAGAGGAAGAAGAACAACCATAGGAAACGCATGAAGAAGTCAAAGAACCCGGCCTTACACTCGAACGTCTGGCAGCCATGTATAACATGGCGAAAGAGCTCCAACAACTGTTGCAAGAGCATGACGATAACATGGTTCGTTTGGTGAACTTCTCTAATATTATCGAAGATGCCATGACTCCTTATAAGACCATCTTCGCACAAAAGAAGAAACAGCGACAGCAACTCCCCATTACCATGGTCTTCTCTTGCAAAAAGCTGCCATTGGCTGTGGAGTATGTACACATCATCATCACCTCATTCACAGTAAGCTTACCTATCACGTTCATATAAATATACGCTTGCACGCTGTTATTAATAAAGTAAAGGGTGGTTTGTTAACAGTGCAGGGAGGGTTTACAGTAAACGTAAATATAAATGTAAAATACCTATGTATAAATGATGCTCCTACTTCACGGATTTTCACCTATCGTGGCCGGTCCCGGAACCAAACCCACACGATAAACGAGGGAGAACTGTATACACCTAGTTCGCTTTTTATGCGTGTTTATAATAACGCCCCTTAAAGAATAATAGTAAAAAAATAAGAAATTCGCGAATAACGCCCATGCAAAATAATTAGAATATTTTTTCTGCATTTTAGTAAATAATCGTCCACCTCGGATGTATTTTCCACCATTCTCCTCCTCTTCTACCGCTTAATACGATCGGATATTATGAAGATAATGGAAAAAGAATTAAGAACAAACAACAAACAAACTTGCGATATAATATCGTCAGGGAAATAGCGTGTGAGGCTGCATCAGCTGATACGGAAGCAGCAAAAGTTTTGCAGATAGAGCTTCATTCTCCCGCATCCTCCTCCTCTTCCACCCCTTAATGTTCCGGTTTTACGTCACGGACTCCCTTATCAACCAAGGGCTAGGACGGTTGCCTTCTTGCGAAGGACTTGTTTTGGCAAATGTAATCCTTACGCTGAGTGCATGCCTTTGCTAACCTCAGACCGTGACGGGGCGCGAACCCTCGACCTGACGCCTCAGAGTCGGAGACGCTACCGACTGAGCCACGGCGACTACCTCTTCCACCCCTTAATGCAATCGAATATTATAAAGAACTGAAAAAAAGCATCACGAACAAACAGCAAACAAACTTTCGACAAAATATCGAAAGGGAAATAGCGTGCGAGGTTGCATCACTGATACCGAAGCGGCAAAACGTTTTCTGATATGAGATCGTTCTCCCGCATCTTCATCCTCTTCTGCTGCTTAATGCGATCGAATATTATGAAGAGAATTGCAAAAAAGTATTAAGAACAAACAGCAAACAAACTTTCGATATAATATCATCAGGGAAATAGCATGTGAGGGTGTATCAGGTGATACGGTAGCGGCAAAACGTTTGCAGATAGTTTCGTTCTTCTGCATCCTCCTCCTCTTCTACCACTTAATGCGATCGAATATTATGAAGATAATGGAAAAAAAGCATTAAAAACCAACAGCAAACAAACTATCAATATAATATTGTTACAAACTTTCAATATAATATTGTTAGGGAAATAGCATGCAAGGGTGCATTAGCTGATACGGAAGGGCCAAAACGTTTGCAGATAGAGGTTCGTTCTCCCACATCCTCCTCCTCTTCTACCGCTTAATGCGATCGAATAGTATGAAGAGAATTGAAAAAAGCATTAAGAACAAACAGCAAACAAACTTTCGATATAATATCGTCAGGGAAATAGCATGTGAAGGTGCATCAGCTGATACGGAAGCGGCAAAACGTTTCCTGATAGAGTTCATTCTCCCGCTTCCTCCTCCTCTTACCCCGCTTAATGCGATCAATATTTTGAAGATAATTGAAAAAAGTATTAAGAACAAACAGCAAACAAACTTTCGATATAATATCGTCAGGGAAATAGCGTGTAAGGGTGCATCAGCTGATATGGAAGTGGTAAAACGTTTGCAGATAGAGGTTCGTTCTTCCGCATCCTCCTCCTCTTGTACCGCTTAATGCGATCGAATATTATGAAGAGAACTGAAAAAAAGCATTAAGAACAAACAGCAAACAAACTTTCGATATAATATCGTCAGGGAAATAGCGTGCAAGGGTGCATTACCTGATATGGAAGTGTCACAACGTTTGCAGATAGAGGTTTGTTCTCCCGCATCATTCTCCTCTTCTACCGCTTAATGCCATCGAATATTATGAAGAGAATTGAAAAAAAGCATTAAGAACAAACAGCAAACCAACTATCGATATAATATTATCAGGGAAATAGCATGCGAGGGTGCATCAGCTGATAAGGAAGCACCAAAATGTTTTCAGAAAGAGGCTCGTTCTCCCGCATCCTCCTCCTCTTCTGCCGCTTAATGCGATCGAATATTATGAAGAGAATTGAAAAAAAGCATTAAGATCAAACAGCAAACAAACTTTCAATATAATATCGTCAGGGAAATAGCGTGCGAGCGTGTATCAGCTGAAAAGGAAGCGGTAAAACGTTTGCAGATAGAGGTTCGTTCTTCTACATCCTCCTCCTCTTCTACCGCTTAATGCGATAGAATATTATGAAGATAATGGAAAAAAGCATTAAGAACAAACAGCAAACGAACTTTCGATATAACATTGTCAGGGATATAGCATGCAAGGGTGCATCAGCTGATATTAAAACGCCAAAACGTTTGCAGATAGAGGTTTGTTCTCCCGCATCCTCCTCCTCTTCTACCGCTTAATGCGATCAAATATTATGAAGAGAATTGAAAAATAGCATTAAAAACAAACAGCAAATAAACTTGCGATATTATATAGTCAGGGAAATAGCATGCGAGGGTGCATCAGCTGATACGGAGGCGGCAAAACATTTGAATCCTCGTGCTCACCACCACCATGCACGTCCTAGTGTATGCCTGTTGCCCACCGCATAATAGAGTGCATTAAATTGTTTACTGTAAAGTAAATTTGTACATCTTTTATACAGTACACTATTTAGATGTTAACATAAATAACTACAGGTCTTTCTGCTTTGCTATGTACTTATAAAATATGTTTTATTTATCTTATATCTATGGAATAGTGTGTCTATGTACAGTTGTGGAATGTATCTATGCCCCTTATCATTGTTTTTTATGGAAAATGACTCATTACATTATGCGAAAATTACAATACTCGGCACTGCTGAGAACCTATCTTCGCATTATTCTAAGCACTAGGTATATATATATATATATATATATATATATATATATATATATATATATATATATATATATATATATATATATATATATACAGTGCATCCTCGCTATATCGCGGTTCACCTTTCGCGAATTCAGTACATCGCGGTTTTGTTGGCGAGCTTTTTTTTTTTCTGGGTATATGCGAGAATCCACGATATGTGGATATATCAAAATTTTTAGTATTTTCATTATTTTATTGAAAAAATTTTTTTTTTCAATATTTTATTGATAAAAAAGTATTTCCCAGCCTAAGTCTAATAAAACATAAAAAATAGTAAAAAACATAAATTTAAACATGTAACTCTGCACCATAGAAAGTACGATACTGGTATCGGTGTTTCAGAAAACGAAAAGGGTATTTTCATTATTTTATTGATAAAAAAAGTATTTCCTAGCCTAAGAATAATAAAACAGTAAACAATAGTAAAAAAACATCAATTTAAACATGTGACTCACAGTATTGCACCATGTAATATACGATACTGATATCGTCGTTTTGAAAAACAAAAAGGGTCGCACCTATATGAACTAGTACATATTAAAATTTCCAGTATTTTATTTATTTTATTGATAAAAAAAAGTATTTCCTAGCCTAATAATAATAATAGTAAAAATTAGTAAAAAACATAACTTTAAACATGTAACTCAAAGTATTGCACCATGTAAAATATTGTACGACAGCATACTCTGTATTGGCGTCTTGGAAAACGCAAAGGGTCGCACCTACATGAGATAGTATATGGGATGCTATTGGCTGAAAGGGTGGGAGACAACGAATCACAGAATTGTTTTTCTGTATTCTGTATCATGGGGTCTGATTGGCTTTTTGATTGAAGCTTCATTATTCCAGCATCTTGCATTGTCTTGCCTCACCCGTTCAGTCTACTCATGAGTGCGCTGTTCGCGTTGTGCTTCTTAATACGTTGTACTTGTGATTTTGTGAAACTTTCGTTTTTCAACCTCTGCAATGCCTCCAAAGCATCCTTCATTTTCTACGGCTTCTGGTAGTAAGCCTAGCAGCATAAAAAGATTTTGACCATAACAGAGAAGGTAAAACTGTTAGATATGCTGAAGGAAGGAAGAAGGTTCGCAGATGATGGCCGCCATTTCGGCATCAACGAATCTACTGTTCGATACATAAAAAGGACGAGGCAAATATCAGGAAAACAGCAACTATTTCTTTAAATAAAACAGCGACGAGGGTCGTAACACCTCGCAATTAGATAATAATGCGGATGGAATATGCTTTGGCCCTGTGGATTGCTGATTGCAGGAAGAAGAACATCAGCTTAGACACCAATATCATACAAACAAAGGCGAAGAAGCCGTACGAGACATTCGCTGCAAATGAACCCGATGACGACAGTGGCGACCCCGAGGAGGAGGAGAGAGAAGAAGATATCGACGACCCACAACCAGGACCTTCCAGCGATTCTCCGCCGAGGAAACAATCATTCGTTGCAAGCAAGGGATGGTTCGCTAAATTTCAAAAACGCTATGGCCTAAAGAGCTTTTCGGTGCATGGAGAAGCTGCCTCAGCAGATACAACTGCAGCTGAAGAATACGTAAGGAACGACTTCAAGAAAATTACTGAGGAAGGCGAATATGCCCCTGGGCAAGTCTTTAACATGGATAAGACTGAGTTATTTTACAAGAAAATGCCGTCTCGCACTTTTCTCTTCAAGGAAGAAGCTAAAGCCCCAGGATTTAAAGCGCACAAAGACCGCGTTACCCTCATCAGGTGCAGGAATGCTGCGGGCTTCATGTTAAAGCCCGGGCTTATCTACACATCTAAGAACCCTAGGGCTTTGAAGAACAAGAACAAGAATCTGCTGCCAGTGCACTGGATGCATAACACTAAGACCTGGGTCACAAAAAGCCTCGCATCGGACTGGTTTCACCAATGCTTTATCCCTCAGGTCAAAGTTTATCTTGCAGAGAAGGGCCTTGAATTTAAAGTCCTTCTTTTGATGGATAATGCTGGTGTTCACACAACTGATCTCGAATATGACGGTGTTCAAGTAGAGTTCCTGCCACCAAATACGACATCACTGATTCAAGCTATAGATGAAGGCATTATTTGTGTGTTCAAGGCCCTCTACACACGAAATGCCCTGGCCAACCTGGTTGACTCCATGGATGTGGACAAAGAATTCGTACTGAAGACGTACTGGCGTAACTGCACGATTGATAATTGCCTTTAAAATATTCAGAAAGCAAACAAAGAGTTGAAGCCGGCCAAAATGAATGCCAACTGGAAGAAATTATGGCCCAGAGTCATCTACGACTACAAGAGATTCGCTCCTGATGAAGTCCATAACTCGGCAGCTGCGAAAGCTGTGAATTTGGCTGCATTTCTTGGAGTAGAAGGCTTTAAAGATATGACTCACGAAGACGTGAATGAATTGATAGACTGCCACACGCAGCCTTTGACCGATGAAGACTTGGAGGAAATGACAAAATCAGTGAGCGAAGAAGCGGAAGAAGAACAACCAGAGGAAACGCACGAAGAAATCAAAGAACATGGCCTTACACTCGAACGTCTGGCATCCATGTGTAAACATGTGAAAGCACTCCAACAACTGTTGCAGGAGCATAAAGATATGGTTCGTTCGGTGACCTTCTGCAATATTATCGAGAATGCCATGACTCCTTACATGACCATCTTTGCACAAAAGAAGAAACAACGACAGCAACTCCCCATTGTTGGGGGAATGGGGAGTGTTGTTAAGATTCTGTTTTACTAAGGGGACTCAAAGTACTGAGCTTGGTTAAGAGCTCACAAACAGACAGGACAGATATTTGCACTTGAACACCCCACCCGTATACCACTACTCGGTTAAATGAAACTCAGAATTCAACTTTCTTTTAATTTTGGAAATGCAATGACATTAAGAGATTTGAATTAAATTTTTTAAATTAAATTTTATGAAATGCAGCCTCGAATCCCGGAGGTGGTGAGCATGATTTCGTTTCCAGGCACCACAGACGTATGCCAAGACTTTGGCCTCAACTCGACGATTACCTCTGTCACACAGGCAGAGTAGAATAGAGGACACTGCAATTGCAGAAACAGAAACGACACACTGTTAATAATGGGAAACTGAAAGCATGTGCACACATATAATGAGTTTCCAATATTATTCTCCTGGATGAAAATATATTGGTTCGTCACAGCTAACTAGAAATATTTATGCTGCCATAATAGCATACAAAACCATTAATTCTTTGCTGGTATTAAAGGAAAACAATTTATTCAAAATAAATAAAGAATAAGCAAGACAAATACAGTACTGTATGTATTCCTTAAATTGTGGGCAACCACAAAAGTTGCAATGCTTATTACTGAATTGCAGTTAATATGGTAAGACACTCTATTTATGATAAAGGAAGACTCTACAAGATAAATACAGTATTCATTCACTTTTGGTTATCAAGAACTTTTTGCAATGAAAAAGAGGGTGCAAAACCACCTTTTGAAGTATTTGCAACTTATAACTCAAAACACTTTATCCCCAACATATGAAGAATTAGCAAGATAAATACAGCATGCGTTCATTAGATTGTGGTTAACAGGAAATATTTGCAAAGCCAACAGGGCAAAATTACCTTTTAATTATTTGCAGTTTAACACGTTAGTTAAATGATTAATTATTTGCAATTTATATAGCAAATAGCTTTATTCACGAGTTTTTGACGTAAAACACTTTATTTACGGTGATAGAAAGGGGTGAAATGAAATCAGAATGTATTAGGAAAAGGGATAGATTTTTACGGGCTCATAACCAGTCTTCAGAGGATGATATTTTCGTTTATCACATTCAATGAAAAGAAACTTCTTAGCAATGTATATCAGCTGTAATTTCCAGGTTAAGGAATTAACTTTGGCAAGTGAGATTCCAGTTAGGTAATCTACAAAAATTCGTTTGTATGGGAATGGAATCTGAGAAAAAATTTGTAGGATTTAGCCAGTAACGAATGTAACTAATTCTCGGAAAAAAAAAAACAATTTGCTTGACCCACGAGCTTTACCATACATTATCCCTTACCTTGTTTGTGCCAGATGAATTCCTGTGAAGATGCCACGTAAATAAGGTTTGAAATAAACTTGACTGCTGAGGCGAGATGCTGCCTCTGGGATGTTTGGCCGCCAAATGAGGACGCTTCAATGTCCCTCCTGGTGACGTCATCTGTAGGATATATTTCTAGAGCGGTAACTGGCTCTTATATCATTTAAGGACTACTTTAGTGGTGGTCCCTGGCAGGCAATTATAGCAGAGATGCAAGAGAGAGACAGTATTTTAGGTGCAACAAGTGGATGCAAATAAAATAAAACGAGAATAATAATGGAAAATTAGGTTACTGGCAAACAATCTCTAGAACGTTCTTTGTGTTGTAGGAGATGGAATTTAAGTACTCAAATAACAAAGAAGCAACTGATATATATCTAGACAGGCTAATGACATAACAGCAAGTTCAAATTTATAACAAAATTATCAGCAAGAGCTATTTTATCATAAGAAAATTGTAAAGAAAACGTATCTGATAGGTTCACTGAAAAAGTAGGAGCAGCCTTTATATCGAGACTCTGCTTCTACACGTACAAGAATAGTAAATAAGGTGTATTTAAAATTAGCTATAAGCTAAGATATAAATTGCAAATCATAATCTGCAAAAGTCAAGAGGTGGGAATTATTTTTTTAGTTAGAAAAATGACAGTTAAGTTACTAAATTAACTAATAAGGCATCTAACAGCCTCTGGTGACTATGAGCGAAACACTCTGTCACAAAGGCCCTTTCTAGAGAATATTGATTTAGCAAAATTCTACTACAGAAGGCAAAAAAATAACAGAGGAAGTAATGGTGACTTCAGTGTTATTATGAGGGATGAGATATCCTTCTCATGGAAAAGAACAAATGAACAATAAGAATGGGATCCACCACTGGAACATATCATACTATTAGGAAAGTGAACAAGTCTTATAACAAAACATTAAATGACATGCAAAACATAAAAGAAATGTGATCATATTCAAATTTCAAGAAAATTAAAATCACAATTAGATATCAGTGAATATCAATATTTAAGTTTAAGAATGCTTCACATGCAATAAGACAATAAAATAATATACAAAAAAAATACAGTATACGCAAATGGAAAATTTGAACCAAGTCGTCATTAACATTGGCGACTGGATTTAAAACAGTTTCAGCTATTCAACACTAAACTAAAATGTTTCCGCCATGTTCTGGCTTTCAGCGTCCTACAAAGGGAAATATAAAACTACGATCAAAGAAATATTCTTCATCTTTTTCGTCTTCCATTAGGAATAACGTTTGTACGCTAAAATAAACAAGTACAGTACAGTATTAAAGACATAAAAGATAAACATAAAAAATAAACAACACATCAGAGAAGTAATCTTTACTGACTAGTCAAATTGAGGCTAACAGCACCAGCTTCCTCATTTGAGGGTAACGACCGTCGACTTAGTAGATCAGCAAGGTCATTGTCCTTGCCATGAACATGTTGGGCAGTGAATTTGAAAAGATTCAGGTAAAGTGCCCACCTTTTCAGGCGAGGATTTAGCTTGTCTGCAGTCTGTAAATATAGGAGAGGTCGGTGGTCGGTTCTCAGTGTAAAATGTTGGCCATACAGATGGACTTCAAATTTCTTTATGGCCCAATATGCAGCTAGAGCTTCCTTCTCCACGGTGGAGTAATTTCGCTCTGCAGGGCGAAGCCTGCGGCTTGCATATCGCACTGGAGCTACTTCTGCTGAGTTGTCTGATCGGGCTTGCAAGAGCACGGCACCCAGGCCTTCGTCTGAGGCATCGGTCTGCAAGATAAATGGAAAATCAAGGTTTACCACTTGTAATACTGGCTCACCCACCAATGCTTCTCGGAGCTTGAAAAATGCTCTCTCCGCTTCATCTGTCCATTGGACATGGGAGGTTTTACCTTGCTTTGAGGAGGTCATTTGCTGCAAAGGGGCAGTGATAGTATTAAAGTGTGGAATGAACCGTTGGTAGTAGCCGACACTACCCAGGAATGATCTCAGTTTAGTGACAGTAGCAGGTTTCTCCATATCCTTAATACTTGTACCCTGTCATGTAAAGGGGACATAACTCCTTCTCCGACCACGTGCCGAGATAGTGCAATTGTGTGAAACCAATCTCACATTTGGAAGGCTTTAAATGAAGTCCATGCTGGTTCACACGAGTGAGAACTCTGCGGAGAGTCTTGAGGTCCGATGACCAATCCTGAGAATGCACCAGGATGTAGTCTATAAAGCATGAAACATTGTCGAGATCCTGTAGTACTATCCTCATGAGTCTGCTGAAACAGCCAGGGGCATTTACCATACCAAAAGGCATGACCCTGAACTGGTATAGATCATATCTTGTGGAAAAGGCAGTTAGAGGTTTGGTAGTCTAGCTCAGCGGGACTTGCCAAAATCCACTGGCCAGATCCAACTTGGACAGGTAACGGGCTAGGGAGAGCAACGAGAAAATATGCTCAGCGTCAGCAATGGGCTCTCCATCAAAGATGGTACGGGAGTTAAGCTTACGACAGTCAAGGCAGAACCTGTGACTGCCATCTCGCTTAAGCACTGCCAGTAACGGCGAACACCAAGGCGAAATGCTCTTTTCAACTATTCCGATGCGGACCCAAGTGTCAAGATCTTCCTTCAGCCGTACGGACAGCTGGTGGGGAAGACCATAGGAATGCCGAAATGGCTCTGGGTCAGTCAATCTGACATGATGCTCAAGGGTAGCGGTAATGCCTGGGAGGTCGTTGAAGACGTTCTAATAGTCCTCTAATAGCTTATTCAGCTGTTTCCGTTGACTCAGTTGCAGTCTGGAGTTAATAATGCAATTACTCACACATTCCTTTCGGTGTGTGGGAATGGCAGGATCCTTACCATCAACAAAAGCTAAGCTTATGTCTTCAATTGCAAGGGTGGTGGCTGCGGCCAGAGGGGCTTCTTCCGAAAAACTCCACTCCCGTAAGTCTGTCTCCATTGCAAGGGTGGAGTATTCCAATATAGGAGGTAAGGGGTGGCTATAATGGAGCACCTGTGTTGCTGCAGCCTCGGAGGTTCTGTTGATGCTGAGGGCATCTATAGGGGTTGCTGAGAGTGCCAGCGCAGGATCCCTGTGGGCCTCCGGGTCCTCACAATAAAGCTTCAGCTGGTTAATGTGGTATTTCCGGTTATTGCCATCAACATTTAGCACGTAATTGTCAGGGGTCACCCGGTGTACCACAGTGTATGGTCCTTTCCAGTGTAGCATTAGCTTGTGAGTATCTGTTGGGAGAAGTAACAGAGCTCGATCTCCGGGTGTCAGGGCACGACGCCGGGCATGCTTGTCAAAGAGGAGCTTGGCAGTCTGCTGGTGACCCTTAATGGCTAATTGTGCAGTTTTCCAAGCCTTTTTGAGATGAGACGAAAACTTCAAAATATACTCATGGACATCCCTATCGTCATCGATGGTAGGCGAGTATCCAATGGTGTCGTGGGGCGTGTCTCTGAAGGAGAAAAGTGCAGCAGGGATGTACTTGTCCCACTGCCTAGGTATATCTATCACTAGCTTGCGCAAACATCGCTTCAATGTCCCGTTATAGCGTTCACATGCTCCATTTGATTGGGCATGATAGACACTTGTACGAATGTGCTTCATTTCTAAAAGGTTACAGAAAGCCTCAAAGTGCCTACTTGTAAACTGACTTCCATTGTCAGAAGTGACCTGCTCAGGAAAGTCAACCCTGGAACAGATTTCAAATAGGGCATGAGCGACTGCTTCAGTTGTGATAGAAGACAGTGGCACTGCATCTGGGTACCTTGTTGCCAGGTCAACATATACCAGGGGGAACTGTTTCCCCGTGGACGAAGCTGGATTAATAGGACCTAATATGTCAATAGCGACCTTGGAATATGGCTCCATTGAGAGCTTAGTTATCCCCATGGGAACTTTCGGTACCGGTGCCATTAAGGTGGATTGACAGACAGGGCAGGAGCCTACATATCTGTCTACCTTGGCGTACATGTTTGGCCATGCAAAAGCCTTCTGCAGGACGTGTCGAGTTTTAGCTTTGCCTCTGTGTCCACTCAGAGGTAAATGGTGTGCCACATACATAGCTTGGCGGTGCAACAAAGCGGGCACCACCAACTGTTTAAAGGTGTGGCCATCTTTAGTCACATGCCTACGAAGTACTCCATCTTCAAGGGCGTAAGTGACCTGGCCTCCTCCTCTCACCGTGAAGGTCCTTCCCTCGGTGGCCTGCTGCATCCAGCGTTTGAGGCTGGGGCAATCTTGCTGCAATTTGGCAAAGTCTGGACGGGACTTCAATGGCTCTAGAGGTGCATCACCTGGTAAAGGAGGGGGAAACTCTCTGCGTTCCACATTACATGTACTAACTGCAGCAGACTCAACGGAGTCAGTCGGAGAATCGTCCAAATTCTTGGCATTGAGGCTAGGAGTTGCTGCTGAAATGGCTTCATGTGACTTCCCCCGAGGGAAGTTATAATGAGAAATGTCCTTATGGCAGAGGTCGGCCTGAAAAATAGGAACTAGGTTAAGTGCACGACCCAGCAAGACAGGGTACATAAGCCCAATCATTGCCACAGCTGGGGCTTTTCCCTTGTAGTATTTGCAAACCAGGTTAATGACACAGCAGCGTCGTATTTGGGGTGTTCCTTCAGCAACCTGCACACGAACGACTTTGCCGGTAAAATCTTCATCCCTGACGAATCTCTCATCAACAAATATGCCATTGGCCCCTGTATCGAGGGCTATCTCAGCTTCCACACCATTTATGGTTTCTAGGCATTTTGGGATCATTTACATATCATCATGTTCGATGAATTCCACATTGGCAAGTTTGTACGTAGGTTCCTCGGCGTTATCCTCAGTGGCCCTTTCTGGCCTTATTTCTACAGCATGGGCCAAGTGCATGGCCAGACGGCTTTGTGGGCCGCCGCTGTGTGAGAGAGCGTGGTGGCTCTTAGAATTTGGCTGAAAACCCTGGGAAGGAGGAGCAGAGTAATGGCCTTTGGATCTGAACTGCTGAGGCTTAAGTCTTACTGAGTTATCCTTCTGGAGTGAGGGTGCATGGCCATAATAAGGCTTAGGAGTGTAAGGAGGATGTGCTGGACGATGTGAGTTCTGCGAGGGGCCCTTGTGCTTCCCGTTCCTATGATCTCCTTTCCGGTAAGAATCATGGCTTGCTGCGGGGGAGATACAACTCTGAGGACGAACCTTGGAATCAGCCCTTCTTGCCCTCATAACATCACAGAGATGTACTCCAGGCTGGTTGTGCTGGAGGTACTCGTCCACAGCGGTTAAACTTTTCTTGTAGTTGATCTCATCCTTAAGGTAAGTCCTTACATATGCAACAACATCTGGAGGAAGTTCATTGGCAATTGCATCAAACATCAAGAATGCATACAACTTCTCACGAGGACACTTTGCAACCCGTAACCAATCATTAAAGAGGCGAGCCTTGCGTTTGCCAAAGGTACTACAGTTCTCCTCCTTCAATGGGAAAGCAGAAATATACCTAGCACGACACTCAGCTGGTGAAAGGTTCTGTGAGGCCAGGAGTGTGCTTTTAACTTTCTCATAGTCCCTCTGTTGCATTTGGTCAAGTTCCCTGACCAGGGCGAGCAGACGGGGTGGCATGGAGGCAAGCAGCCAATGCTCTTCTCAGCCTCTGTGCCTTCGTTAACTGCTGCAAGACTTTCGAAAGAGCGGATGTAAGTATCAAGCGGTTGCCTGCCGTCGTCTTCGTATTTCTGCATTGAGGAGGGCCTCTCACGAGTCTGGTTTCCATTTCCAGTTGAAGGACCACTGTCTGGGAATCCCGCTTGAAGCCAAGCAAGCGCAAGCTCATGTTCACGTTGTGCTTGTGCATCATCACGTTGTGCAAGCGCAAGCTCATGTTCACGTTGTGCTCGTGCCTCATGACGTTGTGCTCGTGCCTCATGACGTTGTGCTTGTGCCTCATCACGTTGTGCTTGTGCCTCATCACTTGCTCTCTTCTCCAGCATATCTCGGCATTCAGCCATCTCATTGGCCCATTCGAAGAGCTTCTGCCCTGGGGAAAGACCTTATCTCTCACCCCTAGCAATCATTATTTCCAGGTAACGCTCCTCATCGAATGTTTCAATGGTTTCCAAGTTTGTTTCCTGTGACTGCCTGGTTTCCATGGTGGTTTCCTAAACAGTCAATTACGAAGTGCCAAAACAACCACAAAAGAAAACAAATCTCTACAATCGTAGAAAAAAAATGAAAGAACCACACAACACCAAGGAGAGAAAAAATATTCAACACCAAAGTTCAAACTTAAACGTGAAAGTGATCTCAAAACCTCACCATAAAAGTGACTCAAAATACAATCAAATGCAACAGCAGCAAAATGTTGCAAAACAGTGCATGAAACACTGGTAACACAGAATGGCAGTCGTGCCTGCTTAACAGTAATACGTGGCAGTACCTGCGGTTATGGTGCAAATGAAAGGAATGAGCAACACAATCAAGTGCAACAGCAGCAAAATGTTGCAAAACAGTGCATGAAACACTGGTAACACGGAATGGCAGTCGTGCCTGCTTAACAGCAATACGTGGCAGTACCTGCGGTCATGGTGCAAATGAAATAATAAGCAACAACGAATTTTACCGACTAGCAGCCAGTGCCAGAGAATACATACAAGTACAGTATAGCGGTCGTGCCTGCGAATGAGCGCGTATATGGCAGTACCCACAAATAAAATGTTGTAAGTAAAATTCTGGAGTGTTGCCAAAAGGGCACAGATCCTAGGCAAAATACACCAAAGATAAACTAACGGCTTACTAGGCAGCCAGATTACACATGCCTACTAGTAATAAGAAAATTTATTTTCAAGTGACAACTCAGACACATGAAGGGTTTAGCCTAGGCTCGATAAATGACACCAAAGCTTTTCTTCCCAATCTATGAGCAGTCAATGCTTGAATATAAAACACAATTATAAGCAAAAATACTTAATATGCTTTCTCCCAATTCCTAAATCCCAAGGAAATATAAACAATTCTTAACAAGTATCACCCTTTAACGAATATATAAAACAAGAATGCTTTAAAACTCAATCTTATCACGCAAATAAATGAAATTTTAAATAACACGTCTTTTCGTCATGCAAGATTTCTTAAGTCTGTTACCACATAATCTCATGTAGATTTCCTGAAATTTTGTTTACCACATGGGAAACAAGAAAATATTAGTTGCCATAATTAATTTGGAAATAAAAAAAAAAATTCTAATCCGCAACGTCTCTTAACGATAAAATTTTTGTGTGCAGCCTATGATTCATTCATTTCAATAATCGAGCCTATGGTAATCGGGTTTCATGTACAATGTTAAAAAGCAAAATAAAAATAAATTTATCAAAATCAGTCTGTCTGTTCGAGTCCCTGTTCGGGCGCCAATCTTGCTGAGGGAATGGGGAGTGTTGCTAAGATTCTGTTTTACTAAGGGGACTCAAAGTACTGAGCTTGGTTAAGAGCTCACAAACAGACAAGACAGATATTTGCACTTGAACACCCCACCCGTATACCACTACTCAGTTAAATGAAACTCAGAATTTAACTTTCTTTTAATTTTGGAAATGCAATGACATTAAAAGAATTGAATTAAATTTTTTAAATTAAATTTTATGAAATGCTGCCTCGAATCCCGGAGGTGGTGAGCACGATTTCGTTTCCCGGCACCACAGACGTATGCCAAGACTTTGGCCTCAACTCGACGATTACCTCTGTCACAAAGGCAGAGTAGAATAGAGGACACTGCAATTGCAGAAACAGAAACGACACACTGTTAATAATGGGACACTGAAAGCATGTGCACACATATAATGAGTTTCCAATATTATTCTACTGTAGAAATATTTATGCTACCATAATAGCATACAAAACCATTAATTCTTTGCTGGTATTAAAGGATAACAATTTATTCAAAATAAATAAAGAATAAGCAAGACAAATACAGTACTGTATGTATTCCTTAAATTGTGGGCAACCACAAAAGTTGCAATGCTTATTACTGATTTGCAATTAATAAGGTAAGACACTCTATTTATGATAAAGGAACAATCTACGAGATAAATACAGTATTCATTCACGTTTGGTTATCAAGAACTGTTTGCAATGAAAAAGAGGGTGCAGAACCACCTTTTGAAGTATTTGCAACTTATAACTCAAAACACTTTATCCCCAACATATGAAGAATTAGCAAGATAAATACAGTATGCGTTCATTAGATTGTGGTTAACAGGAAATATTTGCAAAGCCAACAGGGTAAAATTACCTTTTAATTATTTGCAGTTTAACACTTTAGTTAAATGATTAATTATTTGCGATTTATATAGCAAATAGCTTTATTCACGAGGTTTTGACGTAAAACACTTTATTTACGGTGATAGAAAGGGGTGAAATGAAATTAGAATACTAGGAGAAGGGATAGATTTTTATGGGCTCATAACCAGTCTTCAGAGGATGAGATTTTCGTTTATCACATTCAATGAAAAGAAACTTCTTAGCAATGTATATCAACTGTAATTTCCAGATTAAGGAATTAACTTTGGCAAGTGAGATTCCAGTTAGGTAATCTACAAAAATTTGTTTGTATGGGAATGAAATCTGAGAAAATTTTGTAGGATTTAGCCAGTAACGAATGTAACTAATTCTTGAGAAAAAAAAACAATTTGCTTGACCCACGAGCTGTACCATACATTATCCCTCACCTTGTTTGTGCCAGATGAATTCCTGTGAAGATGCCACGTAAATAAGGTTTGAAATAAACTTGACTGCTGAGGCGAGATGCTGTCTCTGGGATGTTTGGCCGCCAAATGAGGACACTTCAATGTCCCTCCTGGTGACGTCATCTGTAGGATATATTTCTAGAGCAGTAACTGGCTCTTATATGATTTAAGGACTACTTTAGTGGTGGTCCATGGCAGGCAATTATAGCAGAGATGCAAGAGAGAGACAGTATTTTTGGCACAACAAGTGGAAGCAAATAAAATAAAACGAGAATAAGAATGGAAAGTTAGGTTACTGGTAAACAATCTATAGAACGTTCTTTGCGTTGTAGGAGACGGAATTTAAGTACTCAAATAATAAAGAAGCTACTGATATATATCTAGACAGGCTAATGACATAACAGCAAGGTCAAATTTATGACAAAATTATCAGCAAGAGCTATTTTATCATAAGAAAATTGTAAAGAAAACGTATCTGATAGGTTCACTGAAAAGGTGGAAAGGTAGGAGCAGCCTTTATATCGGGACTCTGCTTCTACACGTAAAAGAATAGTAAATAAGATATATTTAAAATTAGCTATAAGATAAAATATAAATTGCAAATAATCATAATCTGCAAAGGTCAAGAGGTGGGAATTATTTTTTTAGTTAGAAAAATAACAGTTAAGTTACTAAATTAACTAATAAGGCATATAACAGCCTCTGGTGACTTTGAGCGAAACACTCTGTCACACCCATTACCATGTTTTTGTCTCGCAAAAAGCAGCCGTAAAGCTGTCATTGGCTGTGGAATAATTTCCCATGTATAAACATGTGAAAGCACTCCAACAACTGTCGCAGGAGCATAACGATAATATGGTTCGTTCGATGACCTTCTGCAATATTATCGACAATGCCATGACTCCTTACATGACCATCTTCGCACAAAAGAAGAAACAGCGACAGCAACTCCCCATTACCATGTTTTTCTCTTGCAAAAAGCAGCCGTAAAGCTGTCATTGGCTGTGGAATAATTTCCTCTGGAGTATGTACACATCATCATCACCTCATTCACGGTAAGTTTACCTATCACGTTCATATAAATTTATGCTTGCACACTGTTATTAATAAAGTAAAGGGTGGTTTGTTAACAGTGCGGGGAGGGTATTAAAATATTAAAAAATTTAAATTTTCAGTATTTTCATTATTTTATTGATAAATAAATTTATTTCCCAACCTAAGAATAATAAAACTGTAAGAAATAGTAAAAAAAACAAATTTAAACATGTAACTCTGCACCATAGAAAGTACGATACCGATATCGGCGTTTCGGAAAACGCAAAGGGTCAAACTTACGTGAGATAGCACATATTAAAATTTCCAGTATTTTCATTATTTTATTGATAAAAAAAAAAGTATTTCTTAGCCTAAGAATAATAAAACAGTAAAAAATATCAAAAAATATCCATTTAAACATGTAACTCACACTATTGCACCATGCAAAATACAATACCAGTATCAGCGTTTTGAAAAACGAAAAGGGTCGCACCTACATAAGCTAGTACATATTAAAATTTCCAGTATTTTTATTACTTTATTGATAAAAAAAAGTATTCCGTAGCCTAAGAATAATAAAACCGTAAAAATAGTAAAAAACATAAACTTAAACATATAACTCATAGTACAGCACCATGTAAAATACTGTACAATAGCGTACACTGCATTGGCGTCTTGGAAAACGCAAAGGCTCGCACCTACGTGAGATAGTTCATGGGATGCAATTGGCTGAAAGGGTGGGAGACAACGAATCACATAATTGTTTTTCTGTATGTTCTGTAGCATGGGGTCTGATTGGCGTTTTGATTGAAGCTTGGTTCTCCCACCATCTTCCATTGTCTCGCCTCACCTGTTCAGTCTAACTCGCATGTGAGCCGTTTGCTTTGTGCTCCTTAATACATTGTGCTTGTGATTTTTTTTACTCACGTATTTCAAACTCTGCAATGCCTCCAAAGCATCCTTCATCTTCTAAGGCTTATGGTAGTGAGCCAAAGTGGCAAAGGAAGATGTTAACCATAACAGATAAGGTAAAACTGTTAGACATGCTGAAAGAAGGAAGAAGGTTTGCGGATGTCGGCCGCCATTTTGGCCTCAACGAATCTACTGTTCGCTACATCAAAAAGGCCGAGGCAAATAGCAGGAAAACAGCAACTATTCCATTTAGTAAAACAGCGAAGAGGGTCATAACACCCCACAATATAATAGTGCGGATGGAATCTGCTTTGGCCCTGTGGATTACTGACTGCAGAAAGAACATCAGCTTAGACACCAATATCATACAAACAAAGGCGAAGAGGCTGTACGATACATTCGCTGCAAATGAACCCGACGACGACAGTGGTGACTGTGGAGAGGAGGAGAGAGAAGAAGATATAGATGACCCACAACCAGGCCCCTCCAGCGATTCTCCACCGAGGAAACAATCTTTCGTGGCAAGCAAGGGATGGTTCGCTAAATTTCAAAAACACTATGGCCTAAAGAGCGTTTTGGTTTACGGCGAAGCTGCCTCTGCAGATACAGCTGCAGCTGAAGAATACATAAAGAATGACTTCAAGAAAATTATTGAGGAAGGCGATATGCTCCTGAGCAAGTCTTTAACATGAATGAGACTGGGTTATTTTGGAAGAGAACACCATCTCGAACTTTTCTCTTCAAGAAAGAAGCTAAAGCCCCAGGATTTAAAGCGCACAAAGACCGCATTACCCTCGTCATGTGCGGGAATGCTGCGGGCTTCATGTCAAGGCCCGGGCTTATCTGCAAGTCAAAGAACCCTAGGGCTTTGAAGAATAAGAATCTGCTGCCAGTGTATTGGATGCATAACCCTACGGCCTGGATCACGAAAAGCCTCACATCGGACTGGTTTCACCAATGCTTTATCCCTCAGGTCAAAATTCATCTTGCGGAAAAAGGCCTTGAATTTAAAGTCCTTCTTTTGATGGATAATGCTGGTGGCCACGCAACTAATCTCGAACATGACGGTGTTCAAGTACAGTTCCTGCCACCTAATATGACATCACTGATTCAGCCTATGGATCAAGGCTTTATTCGTGAGTTCAAGGCCCTCTACACACGAAATACCCTGGCGAACCTGGTTGAATCCATGGATTCGGACAAAGAATTCTCAATGAAGACTTACTGGCGTAACTACACGATTACTACATGCCTTCAAAATATTCAGAATGCAATCAAAGAGATGAAGCCGGCCACAATCAATGCCAGCTGGAAGGACTTGTCGCCCGAAGTCATCTACGACTACAAGGGATTCGTTCCTGACGAAGTCGATAACTTGGCAGTTGCGAAAGCTGTGATGTTGGCTGCATTGCTAGGAGGAGATGGCTTTAAAGATATGACTCACGAAGACGTGAATGAACTGATCGACTGCCACTCCCAGCCTTTGACTGATGAAAACTTGGAGGAAATGACAAAATCAGCGAGGGGCGAAGAGGAAGAAGACCAACCAGAGGAAACGCATGAAGAAATCGAAGAACCTGGCCTTACACTCGAATATCTGGCAGCCATGTATGAAAACGTGGAAGCAGTCCAACAACTCTCGCAAGAACATGAAATAATATGGTTCGTTCAGTGACCTGCAATCTTCTCGACAATGCCATGATCCCTTACAAGACCATCTTTGCACAAAAGAAGAAACAGCGACAGCAACTTCCCATTACCATGTTCTACTTTCGTAAAAAGCAGCCGTAAAGCTGGTATTGGCTGCGGAATAATTTCTTCTGGAGTCTATACACGTCATCATCACCTCATTCACGGTAAGTTTACCTATCACGTTCATATAAATTTACGCTTGCACGCTGTTATTAATAAAGTAAAGGGTGGTTTTTTAACAGTGCAGGGAGGGTTTATACAGGAAAGGTAAAAATAAATGTAAAACACCTATGTATATAGGGTGATCCTACTTTGCGGAAATTCACCTATTGCGGCCGGTCCCGGAACTGAACCCCAGCGATAAACGAGGGGTTACTGTATGTATATATATATATATATATATATATATATATATATATATATATATATATATATATATATATATATATATATATATATATATATATATATATATATATAGAAGGCATACAATTATGTATAGGTAATATATAGCTCTACTTAAAAGGTAGACAGCTTTTTCTCTCCTGGTCTACCATCATAGGTGATCCTGCCAGAAACTAATGCTTCTGATGGCTTTGTTCAAATAGCCACAGAGCCACGCAAGCCTTCTCATCACTTCAGGGTGATGATCCATGGAGGAATGATCATTTGGTGATGTGATCGATTACACATCACAGACTCCATTTTCTAATAAGGGCTAGGAAGGAGGCTTGCTGTAAAGGACTGAGATTTGGCTTGTGAGATCATTACCCTGAGTGAATGCTCCTTCTAATCTCAGACTGCGGTGAGCCAGAAACCCTCGAACTGATGACTCATAGTTGCGAGTGGTACCACTCTGCCACAGTGACCAGATGAGGGATCAACTGGAATACTGTATAAATATATATAAAACTTTGGGAAGGTGGAAAGGGTACTGGAGAGAACTGGTTTATAGTCAAGTAACTTACACAAAACAAAAATCTTGAAAACTTTTAGAATTCCAAAAGACTGAGGCAATAAATATGGCTAAAAAAAATTTATATTGTCATAGACGGAAGAAGAATGGGTGGTATGCTACTGCTTTTAAGTCTTTTAGGGGATTCCATAAATGCCCACAATTTGATTCTGATTTATAAATGGCTTACTCTGACAGTTATTAGATGCTTTCTTCACCAACCAATGCTTCTAAACCAGTAACTAACTGCAAACTGGATTTAAAATCCATTGATACTCTAACTATAATATTTCCTTAATAAAACTGTTGAACTTAATGCTTTCCATTACAATGGCAAGCTAGCATGTCTATACAAATTGTGTTGAGTATTTCTCATATATAAACTATAGTGTCATAGGATGGCATTAGGCTAAAATTGGTTGAGAATCGCCAATACAGAATGTGGCATATTAAGGTAGAGGTGTAAAGAGACATAGTTATAGGCATGCAAGGAATGAATGCTTTAACAAGGAGAACTGGAGACAACATTCTATTCTCACAAACTGATATACATATGAATATAAAAATCAAATGACTAACAAGAACTTACTGCTGAATATCTCGCCAAAAAAATATATATATATGTTTGTGCATTTACAGGGTTGTCAAACATGCATAAATAACACAACAACTATGAGCCACTAAACAGTCCTACCTTATTTTCAATTAGTACGAAAAATGATTATTTATTTTTCTCCTCTGTCTTTTTTTCTTCCTCTGCAGGTTCTTCAGAAGGTCTAAAGCTCATCAAATAATGACATGTATTTTCATACACAACAAAAGTTAATGCAGTTGCAGGCACGACTCTTAAAAGATTAGGAAGCAGTCCTTTGTAGTAACCAATTAATCCATGTTGCCTGAAATATTAAAAAGAAATATCAGCATTCACAGCTATTTACAACTGCACACTCAATACATATCATTGAGTAAGAGGTAATGCTTGAATAAGTTTTTGGACATCATCTGGATCAGATTAGGAGACAAGAAACCTATAAAGAGCATAAATTGCTGGAAAAAAATATATTAATAGTTAAGTAGGAAAAGTAAAGGGTGATCTCACATAACTTGATTTAATATTAATACTGATGGAGTAGTTGCAATAAAGACTGAACAATAAAGCCATGAATAACGGTCGTACACTAAATGAGAGTATTATTTAGATAAGAAAAGTTAAGAAGAGTGTATATTGATCATTAATACATACCGGTATGTAGAAATTTACAGCTGGTATACAGGGGATCATCAATTTATGAGGTTCTCGACTTACGATGTTTTGTGACTATGATGCATCTCCCATAAATTATTAAGAAATCTTGTTTTTAAACTACATGGTTTGCGTTGTAAAAATAAAATTCTCATGCGGAACACTTTATTGAGCATGGCAGAAGAATATGTCATCACGCAGCATTGTTGTGTGCGCATATATCAAGTAAATGTTTTTATTTATTTATTTGTGCATGTATTTGGTTATGTAAAGGATCTACTTTGAATTTGTTAACAAATTTACCAAATACATAGTCACAAATATGAACTTCGACCGCGGAATATTTTGTTGATCGTAGCAGAAGAATACATTGTCAGGCAGCACTGTTGTGTACGTATGTATGAAGCTACTTATTTTATTTATTTAATTGTTTATGTATTTGGTTATGTGAAGGACATAGTTTGAATTAATTTACAAAATTACCAAATAGCATAGATAGTTGTAAACATGAACTTTGCGGGTGGAACAGTTTGTTGAGCGTGGTGGAAGAATACGTCATCATGCGGCATTAGACTGAAGAAGTCGAATTGCTCAGTTCCTGCTCGTACACCATCTTGTTATAGTGCTTATTTGCTCTTCGGTTTGTTTGATAATTTTGGGTATGTATTATGTCTCCTAAGCATAAAGTAGATTCTGCTTATGGCACTGCTTTGAAGAAAAGACAAGCCATCATCAAGGAAGTCATATGCTCGGAAAAGGGATAAACTGCTACCAACATTGGACGATTACCGAGGTTAGCCGTTTGACCGTGGCGACGATTATTAAGGATAAAGATCGCATTCTTGAACAAGTGAAAGGTTCTGCTTCTATGAAGTCCACTGCAATTACTAAGCAGCGTAGTGGCCTAATGATTATGATGGAAAAGTTTTTAGTGCTTTGGCTGGATGATCAGCATAAACAGCGTATCCAAGTAAGCCTTATGTTGCTTCAGAAGGAAGTTAAAAGATTGTATAAGGTCGTGAAAATGGAAAAGGGGGAAGGGAATGAATGCGAAGTTTGTGGCTAGTAGGGGTTGGCTTATGCAGCTTAAGGCTAGTGCTAATTTGCATAACCTTAAGGTGCAAGGTGAAGCTACTACTGGTGATGAGAAAGCAGCAAGTGATTTTCATAATGCTTTGGTTGAGATAATTAGGGAGGGGGGTTACTGTGTTGAACAAGTGTTTAATGTGGATGAGTCTGGCTTGTTCTGGAAGCGCATGAGTAGTCATACGTACATTGCCAAGGAGGAGAATACAGCACCAGGCCATAAGGCAGCAAGGAAAGACTAACTTTGCTTTTGAGGGCTAATGCTGCCGGCAAATTCAAGCTGAAGCCCTCGTCAATGTACCTGGTAGATAATCCAAGAGCCTGTCCTCTGAAAGTCGAACAAGAAGACTTGGGTGACACTTCATATTTTCGAGGTCTGGTTCAGCAACCATATTGTGCCAGAAGTGGAGCAGTTCCATACTTCCAAGGGTCTGCCCTTTATGGTCTTGCTAGTGCTGGACTATGCCCCTGATCATCCTGACCATTTGAATGACTTTCATCCAAATGTCAAGGTGGATTACCTTCCACCTAATACCACTGTCCTGTTCCAGCCAATGAATCAGGGTATCATTGCCTCTTTCAAGGCCTACTACCTCCGAAGGACAATGATTATGGTTCTCAGGGTAACTGAGAAGGACAAGGACTTGACTATCAAGGAATTTTGAATCTTACAACATTCTTCAAGTTGTAAAGAACATTGTTGATTCATGGGATGATGTTAAGCAGATGAACTTGAATGGCGTATGAAAGAAACTGTGTACCCAAAACGTGAATGACTTTTATAGTTTTGAGGAGACAGTTGAGGCTGTCAACAAGAACCTTGTTGCCCTTGGTAAGGAGCTTTAGTTCGAGGTGCAGGCTAATGATGTCACAGAGCTGCTGGAATCTTATGGAGAGGAGTTGCCTGCTGAGGACCTCATTCCATTGGAGCAGATGATGGAAGAGGAGAAATAAATACCAACCCCAATGTCCAAGAGATTTACAAGCAAGGACTTAAAAGAAGGTTATGCTCTAAGAGAGTAAGGGTTGTCAAAGTTTGAAGCAGGGGACCCCAACATTGTCGGTACACTAATGTTGCCAGAGGGGTTATGGATAGCCTGCGGTGTTACAAGGAAATTTGGGAGGAAACGAGGGAATCTTTCCACTCACTTGGAATGGTTATTCAAGAAGGTAGAGATCCCAGTGACAGATCCTGTAACTTCCACCTCAGCCTCACCTGTCCCAGCACCATCTGCAGTTTCTCCTGCCTCTTCACACTCACCCGCTCCATCTCCAACACCTGATACAGGATCTCCTACCTCTCCACCTTCCTCCTCCCAATAAACCTGTCTCTCCATCCCTTGACACATCCCTTCCAGTGTAAAAGCCAACCACAGGAGTAAAGGTAAGGAATTGTCCTCTCTTTTTTTGTTTTCATGTCTTAGATTATGTACTTTACTACAGCGTTAGCATGGGTGGGTGACATAGGTGCCTATTTAAGTGTGTTGCGACTTATGTGGAAAATCAGGTTACGACACATCTTGAGGAACGGAATAGTCACGTAAGTCAATATATATATATATATATATATATATATATATATATATATATATATATATATATATATATATATATATATATATATATATATATATATACATACTGAAGCTCCCCTACTTCAGAACAACAGAGTTACGAGCATTCAAAGATACGAACACTAACCTACCCATTATCTACCCATGTATTAATGTATTTATTACTGTACTGCATTGTATCATTACATTATTATTACTGTATTAAAATTCATAAATACTGTATACTTTATGTTTCATGTAATAGTTAAGTGTCTTTAGCCTATGTACTATACAATACTGCATATGTAAGTACTGTACCGTACTTTTTTTTTTACCTAAAAGCAACACACAAAACAATTCTACTTACGAACGGAAGTCGGAAACCTAACTCGTTCATGAAGCTGGAGTATGTCTGTTTATAGTAAAAACTTAAACTAAACAAGTACTTCAAATTGATGTACAATAGTACAGAAGCATTGTCACAAAAATACACAGCATGGAAAAAAAATATTGGGTTTTAAGCATGTTACCATTTCATAAGTGCAGACACATTTTGCAGTGGTTCTCTCGCCTACCAGCCTTTGAATATATATAATAAAAACTACTGTCTATATACCTACAAAAAATATGAACTTTTTGGTATCTGAATATTTCTAGTATACTTTAACTATCCCTTATAATATATATTTTGTTGGTGCAATTTCCCTGAAAAGTTTGTTCAGAGGGATATTGCACTCAGTTCTATAACACGTGCTGTTTTTTATCCAAGGAAGCAGTTTAACTTGCAGTACCATTCATTTATGTACTAGGTAACTATTTATCTAATTACCATCGTTTAGACTATCACGTATAGTGTCACTGCCTCAATCCTCGGCACATATGGAGATCAGAATTCTTATCTTTAATAGAACAAATGCAATGTTCTATCTAGGCTAGAATTCCACAGCTTAAGTACACTGAGCCACACAGAGGTTCTTATCTCGTTCATAGCTCTGCTAATAGATATTCTACTTTATTTGCATAGCATAAAGCAAGTAAAAAAAATAAAAGAAATAGGTTTACTATTTTTCTAATGCTCATTTTCCCAACTGAGGTTCATGGTAGGAAGGACTATTACCATATATTTTCATGTAACTTTATATATAATAAGGTCTAGATAAAACCAAAGGAACAGACCAGCCTGAGAGTAAATTATGAGGCTGATGACATCACAATGTCATCATTATATTACTTACAATATGTATGTGTATATTTGTTAATATTTAATACATTACTGCCTAGATATAATAATAATAATAATGATGATGGATGGATTCGGTTTTACGTCACGAACTCCCTTTTCTACTAAGGGCTAGGACGGTTCCCTTCTTACGAAGGACTTGTTTTGGCAGATGTAATCGTTACCCTGAGTGTATGCCCTTACTAACCTCAGTCCGTGACGGGGCACGAACCCTCGACCTGCCGCCTCAGAGTCGCAGACGCTACCATTTTGCCACGGAGACTACAATAATGAAGATGATGATAATAGTTAATTTTTCACTTTTACAGGACAAACAAGTTCTTTACGTATTATATTCAAACAACTATTTCATATACGAATTACAATACAGCACTTCCACAGCATAAATCAGGCACATGGAGTTGAAGAATAGTTTAGAATTCTAAACATTACCAGAATAAACATCAATGGCTGTAATGCTGTGAAAGATGTCAAGTGTCTCTGTGAGATCAGTAAAATAAAAAACATGATCTTGATAAACTTCATTTCTTAAATTAATTCTATTTAACACTCATTAGCTCTGAGGATGCATCCACATCAGTTTACTTCTTGAGAGAAACCATAAAAAAGATATGCAATCTCGCTGTACTTAAAGTTCATTACATGTAATAAAAGGAAACAAAATATGACAGTCTGCAACTGAGAAGGAATTATGTTTTTTCTCCCCTTTGCTCCCCCATATACTCTTAATTCTATTCCAATAGGTTACAATACAGAAGTATTCAAGAATTTTATAATTCCTATAATAATGCTTAAGTGTATAAAAATACCTTTTACATGGCATGGACTAAATCTCGTGCTACAGTATTACCAAATAAATCTTTCAAATCAAAAGGAAAAGCATAAAATCTTTCTCTCTGGCCCAACCCTTCCTAATTGGTTTTATCTTCAATCTAGAAGTGGGTATTTCTATTAGTTTATAGATTTTAAATACAATACACCTTGTTCGTTTTTTCCGCTTTTTTCTAACCGCGAAATTGCAATAATGCCCCTACAAAATAATGCCCAAAAAAATATGAAATTCGCGAATAACGCCCATGCAAAAAAATTTGAACAAAAATTTTTCATTTTAGTAAAAAATCGGCCACCTCGGAGGCACTTTCCGCCATCCTCCTCCTCTTCTACCGCTTAATGCGATCGGATATTATAAAGAAAATTGAAAAAAAGCATTAAGAACAAACAGCAAACATATTTTCAATATAATATCGTCAGGGAAATAGCGTGCGAATGTGCATCAGCAGACACGGAAGTGTGACAAAACGTTTGCCGAAAGAGGTTCGTTCTCCCGCATCCTCCACCTCTTCTAATGCTTAATGCAATCGAATATTAAGAAGAAAATTGAAAAAATGCATTATGAAACAAACAGCAAACAAATTTTTTATATAATATTGTCAGGGAAATAGCGTGCGAGGGTTCATCAGCTGATACGGAAGTGTGACAAAACGCTTGCCGATAGAGGGTCGTTCTCCCGCATCCTCCTCCTCTTCTACCGCTTAATGCGATCGAATATTATGAAGAAAATTTAAAAAAAGCATTAAGAACAAACAGCAAACAAACTTCCGATATAATATCGTCAGGGAAATAGCATGTAGAGAATATATATATTTCATTTAAGTTTCTTTGATATACGTTTTCCTTGTAACGAATTGTATAGTTTTCTTTTTCTCTCAGCTGACTTTGTTTACGTTTAGATTTCTTGCAGCACGGTCGATATGTAAAGAAGATAGAATAATGTTTAGAACCAAGGAATACTAATAATACATACTATAATCTTGAAAATTAGATAAACCCCAAATGGAGTGAGTAAATAAATATTTTATGAGTGTGCCTGAATAGTGATAAGCATCAGCTGATACAGAAGCAGCAAAACGTTTGCCGATAGGGGTTCGTTCTCCCGCATCCTCCTCCTCTTCTAACGCTTAATGCGATCGGATATTATGAAGATAATGGAAAAAAAAAGCATTAAGAACAAACAGCAATCAAACTTTCGATATATCGTCAGGGAAATAGCATGTAGAGAATATATATACAGTGTTACCTCCCTTATTGCGGTAGTTCGGTTCCGGGACCCGGCGCGAACCAGGAAATCCGCGGAGTACGATCAGCCTATATGTACATAGATATTTTAATGTATTTTTACGTTTACACTGTATAAACCCTCCCTGTACTGTTAAAAAAACACCCTTTACATTATAAATAACAGCAAGCAACGTAATTTTTTTATGAAAGTGATAGGAAAACTTACCGTGAATGAGGTGATGATGACTTGACATACATAGGTTCCATATTTTACAATAATTTTTAAGTTTACGTAAAATAGCGGCCGACATCCACAAACTTTTTTCCTTCTTTCAACATATCTAAGAGATTCACTTTATCTACAATGGTTAACATTTTCCTTTGCCACTTAGGCTCACTACAAGAAGCCTTAGAAGATGAAGGATGCTTGGGAGGCATTGCAAAGGTTAAAATATGCGAGTAAAAAAATTACAAGCAAAATATATTAATAATAATAAGCACAACGTGAATGGCGCACACGAGTGAGGCGAGACAATGGAAGATGGTGGAAGCCTTTGTCCGAAACGCTGATAGCGGTATCGTATTTTACATGTTGCAATACTGTTAGTATTTATGTTTTTTACTATTTTTTACTGTTATATTATTCTTAGGCTAAGAAATATGTTTTTTTATCAATAAAATCATGAAACTACTGGAAATATAAATATATATGCTAGCTCACGTAGCTTCGACCCCAATACATTGTACGCTATCGAACACAAGCAAAACGTTTAATAAGCACAACGTGAACGGCGCACACGTGAGTTAGACTGAACGAGTCTTTGTCCAAAACGCTGATATCTGTATCGTATTTTACATGTTGCAATACTGTTAGTATTTATGTTTTTTACTGTTTTATTATTCTTAGGCTAATAAATACATTTTTTTTATCAATAAAATCATGAAACTACTGGAAATATAAATATATATGCTAGCTCACGTAGCTGCAACCCCAATACATTGTACGCTATCGAATACTATTTCGTAAGATGCAATACTGTGAGTTATACTGTACGTACGTATATCATTCAGTTATTAGTACAATGTATATTAATTTAAAATTCATCTACTTATTTGATGATTGTACAAAATCTATTGTATTTATTCATTGTAATTAGGATCAAATATTCCTTTTGTAAAAATTATACTGTACTTTTCAAAAGAGGTGGTCAATAAACGTATGTATCTATCTATCTCTCTACATTTATGTTTTTTACTATTTTTTACTGTTTTATTATTCGTAGGCTGGGAAATAATTTTTTTTTATCAATTAGATAATGAAATAAGTTTTTTCAATAAAAAAAATGAAAATACTGAGAATTTTTTTTTTTAATATTTTAATATTTTTGCATATACCCATGAAATAAAATAATAATTTATAAAAAAAAAAAAAAAAAACGCGATACAGTGAGAACGCGAACCAAGAAACGCGAATAACCGGGGTAACACTGTATTTCATTTAATTTTCCCCGATATACGTTTTCTATGTAACGAATTGTATATTTTCTTTTTCTCTCAGCTAACTTTTACGTTTAGATTTCGTACAGCACGGTCGATATGTAAAGAAGACAATGTTTAGAACCAAGGAATACTAATAATACATACTATAATCTTGAAAATTAGATAAACCCCAAATGGAGTAAATAAATATTTTATGAGTAAGATATTGTGCCTGAATAGTGATAAGCATCAGCTGATACGGAAGCAGCAAAATGTTTGCCAATAGGGGTTCGTTCTCCCGCATCCTCCTCCTCTTCTACCGCTTAATGCGATAGGATATTATGAAGATTATGGAAAAAAAAAGCATTAAGAACAAATAGCAAACAAACTCTCGATATAATATCATCAGGGAAATAGCATGCGAGGGTGCATCAGCGGATACAGAGGCGGCAAAACGTTTGCATCCTCGAGTTCACTGCCACTATGCACGTCCTAGTGTATGCCTGTTGCCCACCGCATAATAGAGTGCATTAATTTGTTTACTGTACAGTAAATCTGTGTATCTTTTATACTGTACACTATTTGCATGTTAATATAAATAACTACAGGGCTTTCTGCTTTATGTACTTATAAAATATGTTTTACTCATCTTATATCTTTGGCATAGTGTGTCTATGTAAGGTTGTGGAACGTATCTATGCCCTTTATCATTGTGTCCTATGGAAAATTACTAGTTTTTTCTCGCAATTTTCCATTCACCCGTCACTTCTGAGAACCTATCTAGGCATTTTTCTGACAACTAGGTGTACTTCCAAGAACATTGTTTCAAAATATTTAGAATTGCTAAAAATCTATCACAACAAATTAGACATTCCCCAACTTATGAATGAGTTAGCTTCCTGAAGTCTGTTCGGAAGTTCTGTTTAGGTAATATAAAATACTGTACATTACATGCATATGCACTACTGCACAGTACTTATACATAAAACAAAGTAAGCAGTATTAATGAATTTTACGTTCATAAGTTGATATTTTGTAAGTACAGTACTGTATATGTTTGTTAATCACCAGAGAGGACTGGAGTTATTACATAAGCTTCCAGGACCCTTTGTTTCAGATATCCTTTTAGAAATGAGAGATAGAGAACTTCTTCTTCCAGACTTAATACCTCTTCTCAAGAAATGTCTTCAACAATAACGTACCTTTTGCCTTGGAATATGAGCTGAAGAGTCTTTTCCAGAAAAAGTCTTCAGCAAAGATTGTTTTGTGCTTGGTGTGCCACACTGATGTTTGAACAACATATGAAATATAAAGAGATTTCTTCACTACCATTTGTTTTCTATCAAACCTTGGAAAAGTACCAAGGCATAGCAAGTACAGAACAATCTTTACTGAAGACACTTTTCTGGAGAACAATTTTTGAACCACGCTGGAAGTGGAACTACGTGGTCTTCGTCTTTGAAAGAAGAATATCTCTATCACTCTCTTCATCAGTAATATCTGGAACAATGGGTTCTGGAACCCTATGTAATAATTACAGTCCTCTCTGATGATTCTTATCTTCTACATAAAACATAAAGTATACAGTATTAATTATTTTTAATACAGTAATACATACATTAATACATGGGTAGGTTTTTGTTTGTAACTCGGTTGTAAGTAGGGGTTTCTGCATTTTGAATGGAACAGACATAATGGAAAAATACACATATATTTCATTCACAAGTTAAGTGTGAAAGCAATTTCAAAGCACTATCTCTACATACCAAGATTGGCAAAGCACCTTCAGAAAACCAATACAAACCTTCTTCTAAAGTACATGATGTGCTAAAGTGAAGCACATGTATACTAGCAAAATCCAAGCAACAAATAATCATGTACATTTGTTAAAACGGTACCTCTACAGTGGCACATGGTCAAATGCATCATTGGAATGACAATTACGAATACTGTTTTCACTGGTAAAGGATATATGCATGAAAAACTGAGCAGATTAGACAGTAAATGGACTCTCTAATAACAAGTAAGTCTGCCCAGCATCAAGCTATTTTATTCTAAGACAAATTATTATACTTCATTGTCAGTTCTAATGTTTGCATATATACTGTTCCGTAGAACATATTGATTTCTTTCTGTGCTACTTATACACAAACAGGAAGTAATAGCATTCTTAAAAACAAGACAAGCAAAGCCATGCATTTAAGCTGTTAAAGCAGCCTTACTTTTGCAAAAGGAAATTGTGAAGAGGAGACAAATGTAGAAAACTATGGTTTTGATAGTTTGGGATAAAGAAACTCACTGTGCAGATATATTTATATTCAAATATAAAAGGTATTCATAAGGAGTTAAAACCATGTCCATAAAGAGGTGACAGATACTGTACAATACCACTTCGTAGGCATCTTAGGGAATGAGAATATGCTATTGGTAATCTGAATGAATGTACAATAATACGAGTGTTTTATATATATATATATATATATGAGGAGCCTCATTTCTAAGGCACAAACTCACTGAAACCACATTTTCACAAAGCACTATTACATTCCCTCAACTGATGGGATAATACTCAAAGAGTCATTATAAGTATTACCTATACTGTTTATGAAAGACAAAAAGTCAATCATACACCGCACAATACTAAAGAGAAACAGTGATAATAACATTGAATATATGCAGATCATCACCAAGTTACGAGGGACCTTAGGCTAAATAAAACATGAAAAAGATTCAATAAAGCAGTATTATATCTCCATCAGCTATTTCTGGACAGGGTTACTTTTTTCCCTACTAGTACAAATACTTTTAACAAATCTCTCTGTATCACAGCTGTCTCCTTTTCACAAGGACCTTAAATGACAGACAACAATTGAGGGCTGTATATCTCCATTCATAGTACTTAGCAAAATTTAAAAGTTTGAAAGGAAACACTTCATACTTTTTCAAGGTGTATGAGGGTCTTTAAGTTAAGAGTTGATACATACGAACTTGTTAATATTTAGTGATCTTTTAATGCATAACAGAAGTTCCAAATAAATGATCCCCTAAAAAATATATCTATTACACTGACAAAGATCTCTGAGTAGTATTTTATTTAAAACCTAAAAATTAATGCTATGAATATACTGATCAAATGTACACCTACAAGACTTTTTAGGTTTTGACTTTTCCTTTAATATTCTTAAGAAAATAAAAGTCAATAGACGGACTTTCTCAAGAACCAGATTTTCACCTTGAATAGTCATTCAAATCAATCTATAGTTTGCCAAGCAGTTAAAGAGATATTGGTGTGGTGTAGAAGGATTAAAAAAATGCTGATAATATCAAACAATGACTAGTACAGTAGATTACAAAAAAATATTGTAGTATTATCCATGATCATTATTTACATTTTCTGTAACTTGAGTACAGCACAACTTAACAGTCATCTGTCATATAACAATGACTAGAATATAAATAAAAACAAAAGTCAAGACACACATTGTACAACCAAAAATTTCTACATTATTTCTACACCTGATAGAGTACTGCAATGAGCTTAAAAAACTTAGAACTTGAGTTATTCTCCAGATTTGATAAGAGTCATAAAACAAGTGCATGTCTACCTAATTATAATAAAAACAAAATGTAGGAACTTCTACCCGAAATATTACTATTCTCTAATAATACTAAGCTGTTCTAATTATAGTATAAAACTGCAAGACATTACTAAATGACAATACAGTTCATATTTTGAATAACTGACCAGCAGTTCTTACCAACTCCATACCTTAAAGTATCAAATGAAGATTTTCTAACGAAGTTAAAAAACTCTTAAAAACAATAATGTACAAGAAAAAAGCTATTATAACACCATAATGCAAAACATCAATTTTACTGTTGCTTTAAATTTGGACCCTTCATATGCACTTCTCTACAGTATAGAAACATATAATGATATATACAATAATCCCTCGCTATTTTGCAGTTCACCTATCGCGGATTATTGTGACACCAGGATTGGCCAAAAAGTGATAAAATAAAACTTCCTTTATCAGGCTATAAAGAGAAACAGATATGGAGAGTGTAATGACATGTCAGATGTGAAGGGATTATAAAAGGTGTGTAATGAATATCCAGCTCTCTGCTGGGTTTTAATATACCTCTGCATTACTTTCATGATGTCTTTTCCATTAATTCTCCTTAGATATTATTATTATTATTATTATTATTGTTGGCGACAATAATTTACCTTTGATGATGATTGTGGAGATTATTATCATCATTTTTATTATTATTATTATTGTTATTATTATTATTATTATTAAGGGCTCATCATTGTTTGCACATCTGTTGGTTTATTTACTTTAATAACTGTGTACAGCGCCCCTCCCTAGTTGGCTGGGACAAAGAGAGTGTGGGGGGTTGGGTAGAATAGAATGTTAGAGAGAGAGAGAGAGAGAGAGAGAGAGAGAGAGAGAGAGAGAGAGAGAGAGAGAGAGAGAGAGAGAGAGAGAGAGAGAGGAGAGAGAGAGAGAGAGAGAGAGAGAGAGAGAGAGAGAGAGAGAGAATCTTTAATTAACTCTTGTTCATTCAACCAAAATAACATTATTTATTGCAAAAAAAATGGTTTAATTACAAAGTCGTAATAATAATGATAATAATAATAATAATAATAATGATAATAATCTCCACAATCATCATCAAAGGAAAATTATTGTCGCCAATAATAATAATAATTATATCTAATGATAATTTTTGGAATAGACATCATGAAAGTAATGCAGAGGTATATTAAAACCTAGCAGAGAGCTGGATATTCATTAAACATCTTTTATAATCCCTTATCATCTGACAGGTCATTACACTCTCCATCTGTTTCTCTTTACAGCCTGGTAAAGGCTGTTTTATTTTATAATTTTTGGGCCGTCCTGGTGTAATGATCATCTTTTAAAAAAAAAAAAAAAAAAAAAAAAAAAAAAAATATTATTATTATTATTATTATTATTATTATTATATATATATATATATAAATAATAATAATAATAATAATAATAATTAGTATTTTGTGCTCCTACTTCACGGAAATTCACCTATTGCGGTCGGTCCCGGAACCGAACCCCCGCGATAAACGAGGGATTATAGTATACCGTAAGATCCTTCAAGAACATATACTTGAGGGATCAAAGTCTTCTGAACTTCTCGAGATTTAATAGAAATGTTTTGGAATGTATGCAGTCTCTGAGTATTCCGTGCAAGAAACGTATTCTAACAGCTTTAAGCGACAAATTATATTGAAATACGTGGCATTTTCTCATTGAATACCTAACACTACCAAAGTTATGGGCAACTCAAGAACAATGAATGAGAAAAATATGATTCTATACCAATGCAAATATCTTACGTATAACACTACAGTTACTCAAATTGATGCATTTTCACGCAAGCACCTTCCTTCCTACATTACCCATCAAAGAAAGTAACAGTTACTTGTAAATAAAAAGAAAAAATAGTTTAAGAAAAAGAATTTCCATATATGATAGCCACACATACCATATCTAAATAAAAATTAATATTTATTTAACAGGTAAACGGTTGGCTACAGTAACTGTGACATAAAATAATGGCTGATATAATGGGTTGAAGACATTCTTATCACAATCTTTTCAAAAATTCAAAAATTCTAACCTTGTGTATCCTCTCACATTTCATCATATTGTCATCATGATCCTCCAGCCACTTTTTCATATATCAAAAAGACTAAACAAATATTTGGCATGACATGAACAAGATAAGGAGACATTCCCCTGTAAAATCCTTGCAGTCCTTCATACCTCCACGTTTCACGTATACAGTGACGCAAATTATCGTAGTGTGCATGTTGGTCTTGCATTCTGGCACGCAGGACTTGGTAAGGGTAGGTGGTCACAGCTGCAAACAGTTTGGAAAGAGACGCGAATGCCAAATATTCTGCTGTCGTCTGAAAAGAGTAAAATGATGTAGCAATATTAATACAATCACCAAAAAAGTATAGGACGTAAGGAAAAAGAAGAATTCCACTAGATAAAAATTATCATTACTTGCAATTAAAACCATGATAAAAGAATGTGAGTATTAAAATACCGAACAACTTAAGTATATTTTTTTTACTTTTACAAGATTACACAAAAATTCTATATATATATATATATATATATATATATATATATATATATATATATATATATATATATATATATATATACACTATCCTCGAATTACGATATTTCGTGGTTACAATGCATCTCCCATAAATTAGTTTGTTTCTTTTTTGATAATTTTCGGCCAGTATTATGTCTCCCAAATATAAAGCAGATTCTTATGATAGCAGTACTTAGAAGAAAAAAGGAAAGCAAGCACCATGGAAGTGATGTTAGGGATAAAGAAATGCATGGAAAAGAGAGAAAATGACTACTGCATTAGCATAGGAGTGTTCCGACTTACACTGAAATTTCATTACATCACATCAGGAACGGAACTCTGACGTAAGTCGAGGAACCCCTATATATATATATATATATATATATATATATATATATATATATATATATATATATATATATATATATATATATATATATATATATATATATAAACACTCGCATCTTGGAGCAACGCGAGGATAGATTCTCAAAAGGAGTGTTCCGACTTACACTGAAATTTCATTACATCACATCAGGAACGGAACTCTGACGTAAGTCGAGGAACCCCTATATATATATATATATATATATATATATATATATATATATATATATATATATATATATATATATATATATATATATATATATATATATATATATTATATATATATATATATATATATATATATATATATATATATATATATATATATATATATATATATATATATATATATATATATATATATATATATATATATATATATATATAAATATATATATAAATATATATATATATATATATATATATATATATATATATATATATATATATATATATATATATATATATATATATATATATATATATATATATATATATATATATATACACTATCCTCGAATTACGATATTTCGTGGTTACAATGCATCTCCCATAAATTAGTTTGTTTCTTTTTTGATAATTTTCGGCCAGTATTATGTCTCCCAAATATAAAGCAGATTCTTATGATAGCAGTACTTAGAAGAAAAAAGGAAAGCAAGCACCATGGAAGTGATGTTAGGGATAAAGAAATGCATGGAAAAGAGAGAAAATGACTACTGCATTAGCATAGGAGTGTTCCGACTTACACTGAAATTTCATTACATCACATCAGGAACGGAACTCTGACGTAAGTCGAGGAACCCCTATATATATATATATATATATATATATATATATATATATATATATATATATATATATATATATATATATATAAACACTCGCATCTTGGAGCAACGCGAGGATAGATTCTCAAAAGGAGTGTTCCGACTTACACTGAAATTTCATTACATCACATCAGGAACGGAACTCTGACGTAAGTCGAGGAACCCCTATATATATATGTATATATATATATATATATATATATATATATATATATATATATATATATATATATATATATATATATATATATATATATATATAAAAAATATACACTCGCAACTTGGAGCAACGCGAGGATAGATTCTCAAAAGGCACGGGGAATGTAAAATTCGTGTAATGTAACCAGTCATTTACATAAGAAACGAAGATAATAGGCATAGATACGTTCCACAACCATAACCATACATAAACACACTATGCCAAAGATATAAGATAAGTAAAACAAATTTTATAAGTACATAACAAAGCTGAAAGACCCATAGTTATTTATAATAATATACAAATAGTGTACATTATAAAAGACATACAGATTTACAAATAAATACTATAGAGCAAAAAAAATTAACGCACCCTGAGAACGAACCTTTATCTGCAAACGTAAACAAAGACGAAATAAGGGGTAGGAGAAGGAGGAGGTGACTTAAAAGGTAGGAGATGGAGGAGAAGAGGAGGAGGAAGGGGGAGAGCAAACCCCTGGTTGTTGGGGTTAATACTGGGTGAAGAGACTGAAGTACATGGCAGCATGGTGGGAAACTGTCTCAGAGGATGTTGCTTAGTTACTAAACTGTACCATATTTTTCGCTTTTTCTCGCGCACACGCACGTAGCTCGCACATTATTTAGTTTTTTACTATTAGATTTTGGAGGAGTTATTCCAATTTCGTATATTATAGAAACACATAAAATGCGAGTTGACTGTGTGTCTGTATATATATATATATATATATTATATATATATATATATATATATATATATATATATACCTAGTTCTTAGAATAACGCGAAGACAGGTTCTCAGAAGTGACGGGTAATGTAAAAATCGCGTAATGTAATAAGTTATTTTCATAAGAAACAAAGGAAATGGGCATACATACGTTTCACACCCGTACATAGACACACTATGCCAAAATATAAGTAAAATATATTTTATAAGTACATAACAAAGAAGAAAGACCTGCAGTTATTTATATTAACATGCAAATAGTGAACAGTATAAAGATATACAGATTTACTGTTCAGTAAACAAATTAATGCACTCTATTATGCAGTGGGCAACAGGCATACACTAGGACGTGCATGGTGGCGGTGAGCACGAGGATACGGGAGAATGAACCTCTTTCTGCAAACGTTTTTGTTCTAGCAAACATTTTCCCTGACGATATTATATGGCAAGTTTGTTTGCTGTTTGTTTTTAATGCTTTCTTTCCATTCTCTCCATAATATCCGAACACATAAAGCGGTAAAAGAGGAGGAGGATAAGAGAAATCAAACCTCTATCTATAAACGTTTTTCCGCCTCCATATCGGTTGATGCATTCTTGCACGCTATTTCCCTAACGATATTATATCGCAAGTTTGTTTGCTGTTTGTTCTTAATGCTCATCCAAGTACTGTACTTAGAATTTTTTCCGTTGTCTCCATAATATCAGATTACATTAAGCAGTAGAAAAGGAGCAGGATACGGGAGAACGAACCTCTTATCTGCAAATGTTTTGCTGCTACTGTATCAGCTGATGCGTTCTCGCACGCTATTTCCCTGACGATATTATATCGCAAGCTTGTTTGCCATTTGTTCTTAATGCTCTTTTTCCATTCTCTTCATAATATCCGATCGCATTAAGCGGTAGAAAAGGAGGAGGATGCGGGAGAACGAACCTCTATCTGCAAATGTTTTGCCACCTCCGTATCAGCTGATGCGCCCTCGCACGCTTTTTTCCTGACGATATACAAAACTAAACACAAACACAGTTAGAACAAGCGATATATCCACGCAGTATGCTAGGTAAAGGGACAATGAAGCACATGGATGAATAGTGCCTTCGAGGCGGTCGATTATTTACAAAAAAAAAAAATAAAAAATTCGATTTTAATTTCATGGCCGTTACTCGTGTATTTCGCATTTTTTTACTATTATATTTTGGGGGCATTATTCCAATTTTGCGGATTATAAACACACGTAAAAAGCGAACTAGGTGTGTATATATATATGTATATATATATATATATATATATATATATATATATATATATATATATATATATATATATATATATATATATATATATATATATATATATATATATATATATATATATATATATATATATATACACACCTAGTTCTCAGAATAATGCAAAGATAGGTTCTCAAAAGTGACAGGTAAATGGAAAATTGCATAAAAAAACGAGTCATATTCCATACGAAACCATGATAACGGGCATAGATACGTTCCACAACCTTACATAGACACACTATGCCAAAGATATAAGATAAGTAAAACATATTTCATAAGTACATAATAAAGCAGAAAGACCAGCAGTTATTTATATTAACATGTAAATAGTGTACAGTATAAGAGATATACAGATTTACTGTACAGTAAACAAATTAATGCACTCTATAATGCGGTGGGCAATAGGCATACACTGGGACGTACTTAGTGGCAGTGAACACGAGGATGGAAATGTTTTGCCACCTCAGTATCAGCTGATGCACCCTCGCAAGCTATTTCCCTAACGATTAACGATATTATATCGAAAGTTTGTTTGCTGTTTGTTCTTAATGCTTTTTTCCATTATCTTCATAATACCCAATAGCATTTAGCGGTAGAAGAGGAGGAGGATGCGGGAGAACGAACCCCATATCGGAAAATGTTTCGCCGCTTCCATATCAGCTGATGATTATCACTATTCAGGCACAATATCTTACTCATAAAATACTTATTTACTTACTCTATTTGGGGTTGATCTAATTTTCAAGATTATAGTATATATTATTAATATTCCATGATTCTAAACATTAATCTATCTTCTTTACATATCGACTGTGCTGCACAAAATCTAAATGTAAACAAAGTCAGCTGAGAGAAAAAGAAAACTATACAATTCATTACAAAGAAAACTTATATCGAGGAAACAAATGAAATATATATATTCTCTACACGCTATTTCCCTGACGATATTATATCGAAAGTTTGTTTGCTGTTTGTTCTTAATGTTTTTTTTCAATTTAATTCATAATATATGATCGCAGTAAGCGGTAGAATGGGAGGAGGATGTGGGAGAACGAACCTCTTATCGGCAAACGTCTTGTCACACTTCCATAATAGCTGATGCACCCTCGCATGCTATTTCCCTGACGACATTATATAAAAAATTTGTTTGCTGTTTGTTCTTAATGCTTTTTTTTCAATTTTCTTCATAATATTAGATCGCAATAAGCGGTAGAAGAGTAGGAGGATGTGGGAAAACGAATCTCTTTCGGCAAATGTTTTGTCACATTTCCGTATCAGCTGATGCACCCTCGCACGCTATTTCCCTGACGATATTGTATTGAAAATTTGTTTGCTGTTTGTTCTTAAAAGTTTTTTTCAATTTTCTCCATAATATTTGATCGCAATAAGCGGTAGAAGAGGAGGAGGATGGCGGAAAAGTGCCTCCGAGGCGGTTGATTCTTTACTGAAATAAAAAAAATAAAATTATATATATATATATATATATATATATATATATATATATATATATATATATATATATATATATATATATATATATATTTTTGCATGGGCGTTATTCGCGAATTTTGTATTTTTTTTACTATTATTTTTTAGGGGCGTTATTGTAATTTCGCGGTTGAAAAAAAATTAACAAGGCATATATATATATATATATATATATATATATATATATATATATATATATATATATATATAGATATATATATATATATACATTCGAACCTCTGGTTACGAACGTCCCAAAACACAAACAAATCAACCTACGACCAAAATTTGCAAATAAATTTTGAATCGACACTCGAACAAGTCTTCAAGATACGAACACGATTTTTTGCTTTTTACTTTAAATTATCCCTTATTATGGCCCCATGAAAGTGAAAAAAGTCAGTGATTATGACATTAGAGAGCCTGAATGTATTACTATGAAAACGAATAAAGAAATAATAGCTAAACATTAAAACGGTATTCGTGTTTCTGATCTCGTCAAGCAGTATAACATGGCGAAATTGACGATCTGTACTATTTTAAAGAATAAAGAGGCCTTAAAGGCAGCTGACATGGCTAAAGAAGTGACTATATTAATGAAGCAAAGGCCTCGAGTAATAGAAGAGGTAGAAGAATTATTTCTAATTTGGATAAATGAAAGAGCTTGCGGGAGATAGTGTTAGTGAGGCTATGATATGTGCGAAGGCTCTACAGCTACACCATGATTTAGTAGCGAAAACTTCAACTGCTACTGGCGCTGAAATTTGACATATTTAAAGCAAGTAGAAGGCTGGCTTGAAAAATTTCGTTGACAAACTGGAATTCATAGTGTTGTTAGGCATGGAGAGGCGACTAGATTGGACCAGAAGGAAGCGGACGACTATGTGGTAGAATTTGCTATATTTATCAAAGAACTGCTCGAGTTGCAATGTGAGCAGGTGAAGACTATCCACGAGGAGGAGAAAGAGAGGGTAAAGGCTTCAAGTGATAACATAAAAATATTTTTTAGCAAATGGAGTAATGTTCAAGCTTTCATTGAGAGGCATCACCCTAAAATAAACTGTGACCACAGAGTAGAAAACTTTTTAAATGACAATGTGATGTCCCATTTCCGAAAAATTCTTCAACAAAGAAAAAGACATACTTCTCTGGATCGTTTTCTTGTGCCAACACCAGCCAGTGAATTGCCTTGCAAGAGAATAGAGCGAGAAAACACCAGAAATACCTGTTCAGTAGCCTGACATTAATATGAAAGGGGGTTCTCCTTCGAAGGAGTAATCCTCCTTCTCCACCACTATCCATGCGTGCCAGCAACTATCAACTCGAAGGTAAAATGCAGTACAATTATCATGTATTATTTTAGTGTTAGAGTACTGTATTTTCTATAATAAAGGTTGTTTTTCATTTAATTCTATAATTTTACCACATATAAACCCTTAAAAAATAAAGAGGCATGTTTCTGGGGCCGGGGAACGGATTCATTGAATTTACATTAATTTCAATGGGAAACATTGTTTCAGTTCACAAACATTTTGGTTTGCCAATGGCGTTGGGATTCAGTTTGTGACCAAAGGTTCCACTGTGAACATGTGTACAGTAATCACTCGCTATTTCGCGGTTCACTGTATCGCGGATTTTTTTTGGAAAATATATATATATATATATATATCTTTTATTTATTTATTTATTTTTTTAAAGATGATTATGACATCAGGACGGCCCAAAAATGATTAAATAAAACAGCGTTTATCAGGCTGTAAAGAGAAACAGAGATAGAGAGTGTAATGACCTGTCAGATGTGAAGGGATTACAAAAGGTGTGTAATGAATATCCAGCTCTCTGCTGGGTTTTAATATACCTCTGCATTACTTTCATTATGTCTATTCAAATAATTCTCCTTGGATCTTATTATTATTATTGGCAACAATACTTTTCCTTTGATGATGATTGTGGAGATTATTATCATCATTATTAAGGGCTCATCGTTGTTTGTACATCTGTTGGTTTATTAAAATTAACTGTGTACAGTGCCCCTCCCTAGTTGGCTGGGACAAAGAGAGTGTGGGGGGGTTGGGTAGAATAGAATGTTGGAGAGAGAGAGAGAGAGAGAGAGAGAGAGAGAGAGAGAGAGAGAGAGAGAGAGAGAGAGGAGAGAGAGTCTTTAATTATCTCTTGTTCATTCAACCAAAACTACATTACTTATTGTAAAAATAATGGTTTAATTAAAAATTCGTAATAATAATTATATTAATAATATTATTAATAATAATAATAATAATAATAATAATAATCTCCACAATCATCATCAGAGGAAAATTATTCTTAAAAATAATAATAATAATAACAATAAGAATAAGAAGAAGATCTAAGGAGAATTTTTGGAATAGACGTCATGAAAGTAATGCAGAGGTATATTAAACCCCAGCAGAGAACTGGATATTCATTACACATCTTTTATAATCCCTACACATCTGACAGGTCATTACACTCTCCATCTCTTTCTCTTTACAGCCTGATAAAGGCTGTTTTATTTTATCATTTTTGGGCCATCCTGGTGTCATAATCATCCTTAAAAAAAAATAAATAAATAAATATAATAATAATAATAATAATATAATAATAATTTTAAAGGTGTTCCCACTTTGCGGAAATTTACCTATCGCGACCGGTCAAGGAACCGAACCCCCACGATAAACGAGGGATTACTGTATAATAATATATATATATATATATATATATATATATATATATATATATATATATATATATATATATATATATATATATATATATAGTGTTCCCCCCCTTATCGCGGTAGATCGGTTCCGGGACCCAGTGCGAGACAGGAAAACCGCGGAGTAGGATCAGCCTATAAGTACATAGATATTTTAATTTATTTTTACGTTTACAATGTATAAACATTCCCTGTACTGTTAACATACCACCCTTTACTTCATAAATAACAGCATGCAACGTAAATTTATATGAAAGTGATAGATAAAATCACGGTGAATGAAGCGGTAATTACATGACATACTCATGTACATAGGTATTTTACAATTATATTTACATTTACGTACTGTATAAACCCTCCCTGCAGTGTTAAAAAAAACACCCTTTACATTATAAATAACAGCAAGCAACGTAAATTTATATGTATGTGATAGGTAAACTTACCGTGAATGAGGTGATGATGACGTGACATACATATGTATTTTACAATTATTTATACGGTTACATACTGTATAAACCCTCCCTGCACTGTTAAAAAAGCACCCTTTACATTATAAAAAACAGCAAGCAACGTAAATTTTTATGAAAGTGATAGGAAAACTTACCGTGAATGAGGTGATGATGACGTGACATACATAGGTATTTTACAATTATTTTTACGTTTACGTACTGTATAAACCCTCCCTGCACTGTTAAAAAACACCCTTTACATTATAAATAACAGCATGCAACGTAAATTTTTATGAAAGTGATAAACAAAATTACAGTGAATGAGGTGATGATGACGTGACATACATAGGTATTTTACAATTATTTTTCATTTACATACTGTATAAACCCTCTCTGCACAGTTAAAAAAAACACCCTTTAAATTATAAATAACAGCCAACAACATAAATTTATATGTACGTGATAGGTAAACTTACCGTGAATGAGGTGATGATGACACATGCATATGTATTTTACAATTATTTTTACGTTTATGTACTGTATAAGCCCTCCCTGCACTGTTAAAAAAAATACCCTTTACATTATAAATAACAGCAAGCAACGTAAATTTTTATGAAAGTGATAGATAAAATTACGGTGAATGAGGTGATGATGACGTGACATACATAGGTATTTTACAATTATTTTTACGTTTACGTACTGTATAAACCCTCCCTGCACTGTTAAAAAAACACCCTTTACATTATAAATAACAGCAAGCAACGTAAATTTTTCTGAAAGTGATAGATAAAATTATGGTGAATGAGGTGATGATGACGTGACATACATAGGTATTTTACAATTATTTTTACGTTTATGTACTGTATAAACCCTCCCTGCACTGTTAAAAAAACACCCTTTACATTATAAATAACAGCAAGCAATGTAAATTTTTATGAAAGTGATAGATAAAATTACGGTGAATGAGGTGATGATGACGTAACATACATAGGTATTTTACAATTATTTTTACGTTTACGTACTGTATAAACCCTCCCTGCACTGTTAAAAAAACACCCTTTAGATTTTTTATCAATTAAATAATGAAATTTGTTTTTTCAATAAAAAAATGAAAATACTGAAAATTTTTATTTTTTCAATATTTTAATATTTTTGCGTATACCCCAAAAATGAAATAATAATTTGCCCCCCACAAAAAAAACCACAATACAGTGAAAACGCGAACCAAGAAATGCGATGCAGCGGGGGAACACTGCATATATATATATATATATATATATATATATATATATATATATATATATATATATATATATATATATATATATATATATATATATATATATATATATATATATACACAGTGTTCCCTCCCTTATCGCGGTAGTTCGGTTCCGGGACCCGGCGCGAACCAGGAAAACCGCGAAGTAGGATCAGCCAAAAAAAAAAAAATAAATAAATAAATAAAAAATAAAAAATAAAAAAATAAAGATGATTATGACATCAGGACAGGCCAAAAATTATAAAATAAAACGGCCTTTATCAGGCTGTAAAGAGAAACAGAGATGGAGTGTGTAATGACCTGTCAGATGTAAAGGGATCATAAAAGATGTATAATGAATATCCAGCTCTCTCCTGGGTTTACTATACCTCTGCACTACCTTCATGATGTCTATTCTAAAAATTCTCCTTAGATCTTATTATTATTATTATTGGTAACAATAATTTTCCTTTGATGATGATTGGGGAGATTATTATTATTATTATCATTATTATTATCATCATCATTATTACTACGAATTCGTAATTAAACCATCATTTTTACTATAATGTAGTTTTGGTTGAATGAACAAGAGTTACTTAAAGATTCTCTCTCTCTCTCTCCAACATTCTATTCTACCCAACCCCCCACACTCTCTTTGTCCCAGCCAACTAGGAGGGGCACTTTACACAGTTATTAAAAGTAAATAAACCAACAGATGTACAAACAATGATGAGCCCTTAATAATAATAATAATGATGATAATAATCTCCACAATCATCATCAAAGGAATATTATTGTTGCCAATGATAATAATAATAACAATAATAAAAATAATAATAATAATAATAATAATAAGATCTAAGCAGAATCATTGGAATAGACATCATGAAAGTAATGCAAAGGCATATTAAAACCCAGCAGAGAGCTGGATATTCACTACACATCTTTTATAATCCCTTCACATCTGACAGGTCATTACACTCTCCATCTCTGTTTTTCTTTACAACCTGATAAAGTCTGTTTTATTTTATCATTTTTGGCCCATCCTGGTGTCACAATAATCTCAATTTTTTTTTTTTTAATTTTGGGGAAAAAAAAAAAAAAAAAAAAAAACACACACACACACACACACACACACCCGCGATACAGTGAGAACGCGAACCAAGAAACGCGAATAACCGGGGGAACAGTGTATATATATATATATATATATATATATATATATATATATATATATACTGTATATATATATATATATTATATATTACTGTCAACTGGCTTTTTATGAGTTTCTATAATATGCGATATTGGAATAACTCTTCCAAAAAATAATAGTAAAAAAATCCGAAATGCGCGAATAACGCCCGTGCGACAAATTTAAAAAAATAAAATAAAATAAATAAATAAATAAATAAAAAGGGCAGCGACCGCCTCGGAGGCACTTTCCCACCGTGCTGCCATGTGCTTCAGTGTCTCTTTACCCAGCACACTGTGTGGATATATTGCTTGTTCTACTTAATTTTGTGGTATTTTCTTCGTCTTGGTACTTTCTCGTGCCCGGGCCTTTATTGATTAGGGCAGTTTTTGCCTGTTACGGTGTCACTCTCTCTGTCTCTCTCTCTCTCTCTCAAAAAAAAATAAATAAATAAATAAATAATAAATATACTGCACGTATCTATCATGGCCAGTAACAACCAGGAAAAGAGTGTGGAAGTGCTTCTACTCTTCCAATAGCGTGAGAAAGGCAATAATTCAAGTGTTGGCCCGTTACGAGAGGGGTGAGGGAACGGCGGTTTTAAAATGTCAATGGAAAACAGTGAAAGCACGCTGCGCACTATCCGTGAAAATGCTGAAAGAATAATGCAAAGTGTAAAAGCTGGTGATAGTTGAACTTTGCGGCCTATAACTCGAGTTTTTAAGGTAATTTTTTTAGGGTTAAATCTAGGGGTCGACTTATAGGGTAGATCAAAAATAGAAACCTTTAAATATATTTGCACCTGAACATAAAATTATATTTAAAATCCTGGAAGTCTTGTTCTTCAGTTAGAAATATATTGGCGTATGGGTCTGCCTCCGAACCAGCAGGAGATTCGACGTCTGTTTCCTTGTCACTGTCATTCAACAACATGTCATCTTCTTCGTCCAGTGAATTTAATATGCTGCATTTTTTAAATAATTTTATCACAGTTTTTGCAGCCACAGCATCCCAAGATTTTATAACAAAGTCACACAGAATGTTGAGAGATGGAACACGCATATTTCCACCTGTCGTGTATGTTTCTCACCATGCCACTAGGTGGCAGCACTGTTTATGATGAAATGCTTGAAGTCGGTGGTGTTTTAAATCTATTTGAATTGCTTTATTTATTTTACTGTAGATAAAATTTAATATACAACCCAGTACCTAGTGACTCAGGCCGACATTGGGCCAGGCTAAGTAATAGTTTAGGGGAGTCGACTTTTCTGCAAGGTAAACCTCTAGTACATTTTGGGTTCAAATTATAGAAGTCGACTAATGTGCCAGATCGACTTATAAGCCGCAATATACGATAAGTCTTCATATTCTCGATCGGATATTATGGAGAGAATGGAGAAAATGCTTTGTACGTGGATGAGCATTAAGAACAAACAGCAAACAAACTTGCTGTATAATATCATCAGGGAAAAAGCCCCATCGTATATAGAGTGAGTAGACATGTGTAATTTTTTACGTTTTTCTATGCTATATTTTTAATACCATACTACAGTATTATATTCAGTCGCTGCATAATAAAAAAAAGTATTTTTCTAGTTTTGCTTTTTATTTTTTTATGTTAGCTTTATTTTTGCAGCTAGGGGTTGGCTCTCCCGATTCCTCCTCTTCTCCTACTGCTTATAACCTCAGGGTTCCGTTCCTGACAGCTGACTTAAGTCGAAAATAGACGTAAGTCGGAATTCACTTAGATTCGAACCTGGGTCCCGCAACCTATGTAAAAAAATAAATAATCTGAAACATAAAAAAAAGTTCTTAATGCTTCTTAATAAATTACTAAAAGTAATCTTAATACTATTCCTAAACTTTACAATTACAGTACACTGTATACGTGTACTGTACAGTATAATAAAACAACACCCATATACATAAAAAATATCTTTATTGTAAAGCGCATAGAAAAATACGTAAACTAATCTTAATACTAAAATTTTAAATTAACATTAATGACTAATATGAACACAGGTATATACAGGTACTGTAGTGTATAATATAACAAAACAACACATACAATCTGAAAAAAATACAAAGCACATAGAAAAATACTTAAAGTAATCTTAATACTAAACTTTAAAATAAACATTACTGAATAGTATGAACACTGTTATATACAGGTACTATACAGTACAGTATACATGTACTGTACAGTATAATTATACAACAAATACAGTCTGAAAAAAATACAAAGCATTGTTGTTGTTGTTTGAGATTAAAGCCAACCTTGTGTTGGCACAGGCCCTTGTCCAAAGGATGACCCGTAGGTGGGATACAAAGCAGAAAAAAAAATACTTTAACGAATCTTAAGACTAAACTTTAAAATAAACATTACTGAATATGTACACTAATGTATACAGGTACTGTACAGTAGAGTATGATTTTCAATATAAACAGATACTGTATATTGAAAAATAAATAAAGCCACTAGATAAATACAAAACAGCTGTGTTTGCTATTTTTATAATATATGGAACCTTTGTAACAGTGCCACGTATTATACCAGTTACGTTTGTATTCGTATGTATTTTGAATAAAATCATATTTAGAGCTATGTATTTGGTATTTTTCTTTTTAAATTCAAATATAATTCTTCAATATTAGCTTAAGACCTTAGGTCAGGTAGACGGTCATTTGGCATAATCTTCTAAATGAGGTCTTAAACGATTGTCAGGAGCATCCACGATGGAATTAAGCTTCAGATCTCAGGTCAGGTAGACGGTCATATGGCATAAGATTCTTAACGATGTCTTTTAAGATTACTTTTAAGACCTCAATAAGAAGATTATGCCAAATTACCGTCCACCTGACCTGAGGTCTGAAACTAATCCCATTGTGGATCCTCCTGGCAATCGTATTTACAGCTACATATTTGGTATTTTTTCTTTTTAAATTCAATATAATTTTTAATATAACCAACTGTATACAAAAAAATATTTAAGTAGGTAAAGCCATTAACTTGATAAATACGAATACAGCTGTACATTCGAGTTTAAATAAAATCGTATTTATTGCTGTTTATTTTTTATTTTTAAATTCAATATAACTTTGCAATATTAACAAACACTGTATATAAAAAAAATAAAGCCTTTAACTTGATAAATACGAATACAGAAGAGCTGTGATTGCTACTGTTATATGTGGAGCCTTTGTAACGGCCCCACATATAACAGCTACGTTTGTATGCATGTGTATTTTGAATAATATCGTATTTACAGCTGTGTTTGATATTTTTCTTTTTTAAATTCAATATAATCAAAGAAATAAAGCAAATAACTTGATAAATATGAACACAGCTGTGTTTTTTTAATTTCAATATAATCCTTCAGTTTGACCATATATATAAAACAATTAACTTGCTAAATATGAATAGAACAGTGCTGCAAGCTTTGTATTCCTCACTGCTCTCAAACTTTTGCTGCACGGTTTGAATTTACCGCACCAACCAGGTAGGTCCAAAAATTAATTTATTATTTTTTAGCCTTTGTCATAAAATCAAACTGACTTCATATAAAGACTCCCTGTATATAATATTATTATTATTATCGTTATATATATATATATATATATATATATATATATATATATATATATATATATATATATATATATATATATATATATATATATATATATATATATATATATATATATATATATATATATATATGCACAAAGCACTAACCTATTCATACCCATCCTTCATCTCTGTCTAAAAGGGAAACAAACCCTACATCTTTATTTGCTATACTAAGAAAGAACGCGGTCGGGGAAAAATGATTCATGTTTTCACAAGTGTAATGTGCTTATTTGATTATTGTTGGTCACGAATGAGATTGGGAGTTGAATTAAATGCGAAAATGAAGCTTCGAGTGAGGTTGGGGTAAACTGTAATATGAACAAAGTGGCATTCAGATAGAATGTGTTCATTCCTAATATAGCAGATAATACTGTAAGGTTTGTTTCCCTTTTACACCTTCTGTGGTTTAGTTGGTAGCGCCTTGGCACAGTAATTATGTGTCATAGATTCAAGTCCCGGTCGGAGTATAAATGATTCATATATGCATATAAAATATCAAATAAGCACATTACCATATGGGAAAACATGAATAATTTTTACCCTGACCGGGACTTCAACCTAGGATTTATAATTACTAAGCCAAGGTGCTACTTTCTGTGGTGTAGTTGATAGTGCCTTGGCTTAGTAATTATAAGTCCTAGGTTCAAGTCCCAGTTGGGGTAAAAATGATTCATATATATATATATATATATATATATATATACCTCACCTAACGTCATTAATTGGTTCCAGGAGAGACGACTTAAGTCAAAAAACGACTTAAATCGAGTTAGCTTGTCTCTAGGCTAGCCTAGTATACAGATTTACTGTAGTAGTAGCATAGTTGGGTGGGATATGCCTTTTGCAACGGCTCCCAAGTCTTGGTTTTGCTTTGCTAAATTGTTTGTGCGGTTATTATTATTTGATTTCTTTTTTTACAAATTCTTTTAATAAATTTTTTTCTTTCTTTGACGTCTTTTTCACTACAATATCTAAATAACAATATATTAGCAATTATTTCAAGTTTCTTTTCTATATATGGTTGTGCTAAAAAACTATATTCTATTCTTATTTGTGCATATGCTTCACAAAATAGTAGAATATTGTGCTACGCATTTTCCTTCAGTCATATTATTATTTCATTTCATTTTCGATTACTTTCCCATTATTGCTATTTCTAATTTATATTTGCATATGTTTATGTATGACTTCTCATTTTATAGTGGTTTGTAACTGAAAGTACTAATTAGATGTAGGATGGCCAGTGGCTGTTAGACCTCCCCCAAATATATTGATTTTAATGTGATTTTAATGAAAAATGTGGTTTTTATTATTCATCTTTTTATTATTAGTTGCATTTTTATGGTTTCACTCAGCAACGATTAACGAGGATCCCATATATATATATATAGTCATGTAGTAGGTTGGCTTATGGCACCATCCGCCCGTTGCGATACTACAGCTGAAGGTTTTTTGAACTTAAATAGGTCTGTCCAGGACAGTTCGATGTTAAGTCTTCCTTCAGTTACGGTTCTTTTCTATGCCTACAGCTACACTTAATATTCTTGGATATTCATCACACATCTTTTATTATCTCATCACATGTGAGAAGTCATTACACTCTCCATCTCTGTTTCTCTTTACTTTATGTATTCTTCGTGCCCAGGCCCGATGAGGGCTGTTTTATTTTATGATTTTTTTTGGCCCTTCCTGGTGTCACAATCATATATATATATATATATATATATATATATATATATATATATATATATATATATATATATATATATATATAATATATATATATATATATATATATAATATGTTCTAGGCTCTCATCACACTGTTCACACGTTGGGCAGGTAGTATCTTTATTTTTAAATTTATGAACAGTAAGCAAATTAATGAACTCTATTATGCCGTTGGCAACAGAGTTAGCATGGGGGCCAGTGTTGCCAGATAAAGCGGATGTTTTTATTTTCAAATGTATAATACAATTTAAGATATATATTAATTACAAGATGGTAGTGCTGTAATTTAAATAAAAATGTACTTCATCTTTAAGATAATTGAAATAACTTACCAGCTTACATGTATATTTTTTATATTTATAATTTCTCTCATTTATGTATTCTGGCAACACTGATGGTGGCAATGCGGACGAGGATGCATACATTTTGTCATACTTTCGTATCAGCTGATGCGCCTGCACACGCTGTTTCCCTGACAATATTATATTAAAAATATGTTTGCTGTTTGTTCTTAATGCTTTTTGTCAACTTTCTTCATAATATCCGATCGCATTAAGCTGTAGAAGAGGAGTAGGATGCAGGAGAACGAACCTCTATCGGCAAACGTTTTGCTACTTCCGTATCAGCTGATGCACCCTCACACGCTATTTCCCTGACGATATTACATTAAAAATATATTTGCTGTTTGTTCTTAATGCATTTATTCAATTTTCTTCATAATATCCTATTGCATTAAGCGGTAGAAGAGGAGTAGGATGCGGGAGAACGAACCTCTATCGGCAAATGTTTTGCTACTTCCGTATCAGCTGATACACCCTCACACGCTATTTCCCTGACGATATTATATTAAAAATATGTTTGCTTTTTGTTTTTAATGCTTTTATTCAATTTTCTTCATAATATCCGATAGCATTAAGCGGTAGAAGAGGAGTAGGATGCGGGAGAACGAACCTCTATTGGCAAACGTTTTGCTACCAGTACTGCCAGGTCAAGCTGTCAAAAATTCCCTAGATTCGCTTACAAAATTTTCCTATTTGGATTATCCCCGTAACAGATACATATACAAGGCATATTTCAATAGTTAAATACTGCTCATAATCTTATTACATACCTTATTGTTGATCTTTTTGGCAAATATCATCAGTCATGAAATTTAAATGGGCCTTAGTTATTTCCATGTCTTCAGCAGATGAAGTTTCAAAAGTTCTTTTTGCATGTAACATCCCAACTAATGATTCTGAGGTTAAAGAATTTCTCGTTTGTGTTTTCATTAAGTTCACTTGTGAAAAATCTCTCTCTCTCTGCATCCAATGTATTTTTCAATTTCTTCATCTCAGTTACCACACAGAGTAAAAATATAAAGAATTAGAATAATAATAGCTAGTTCTCCAGAATTTCCCTAGATTTTCCCTCTTTCGTTTCTGGATTTTCCCAATATTTTAGTGAATTTTCAAGTTTCTTCCCTGTTTCCCTGTATCCACCTAAATTTCCCTAAAACAAGGAAATTTCCCTGTACATGGCAGCCTAGTTTGCTACTTCCGTACCAGCTGATGCACCCTCACACGCTGTTTCCCTGACAATATTATATTAAAAATAACTTTGCTGTTTGTTCTTAATGCTTTTTTTCAATTTTTTTCATAATATCCGATAATTATTATTATTATTATTACTACTATTATCATTATGACGAGTGACGACGCCTAACGGTAGATATAGGAACTACTGTACATATTTTAATAAGATATTTATGTGCTGTTATTCTTATTTACTGTACAATAACATGATTTTATGTGCTTTTGTTTTTATTTATAGCATTGGGATCCATATTCTCGAACAAAGAAAGTCCTTTTCGATAAAAGCGAATGCCTGCTGCATTCTTTTTCTTATTCGTATTCTTATTATTATTATTATGACGAGTGACGACGCCTAACGGTAGATATTGGAACTACTGTACGTATTTTAATAAGATATTTATATGCTTTTCTTCTTATTTATTATACAATAACATGATTTTATGTGCTTTTGTTTTTATTTACTGTACAGTGACATGATTTCATGTGCTTTTAATTGTTTTCTAGTGATATTATGATTCCAATATTTGTAGTGGACAATTTCTTTTTTTCATATATTTTTTTTTGAAAACAGACGTATAATCGAGAATGACTTAACTCGAAACGACTTAAGCCGAGGTATACAGTGATCCTTCGCTCTATCGCGTTTCTTGCCTCGTGAATTCACTGTACCGCGATTTTTTCGGCAATTTTTTTTTTGTATATGCAAAAATATTAAAATATTAAAAAAAATAAAAATTTTCAGTATTTTCATTTTTGTACTGAAAAAAAATTTCATTATTTAATTGATAAAAAAAAATTTATTTCCCAGCCTACGAATAATAAAACAGTAAAAAACAAATTTAGATATATAACTCACAGTATTGCTCTCCGATAGCGTACAATGTATTGGGGTCGCACCTACGTGAGCTAGCACATATATTAAAATTTCCAGTAGTTTCATGATTTTATTGATAAAAAAAACTTATTTCTTAGCCTAAGAATAATAAAACAGTAAAAAATAGTAAAAAACATAAATACTAACAGTATTGCACCATGTAAAATACGATACCGATATCAGCGTTTCGGAAAACGAAAAGGGTCAAACCTACGTGAGAGTACATATTGAATTTTTCATTATTTTATTGATAAAACACGTATTTCCTAGCGTAAGAGTAATAAAAAAGTAAAAAATAGTAAAAAACATAAATTTAGATATATAACTCACAGTATTGCATAATGTGAAATACTGTCCGATAGCATACAATGTATTGGGGTCGCACCTACGTGAGCTAGCATATATATTAAAATTTCCAGTAGTTTCATGATTTTATTGATAAAAAAACGCATTTCTTAGCCTAAGAATAATAAAACAGTAAAAAATAGTAAAAAACATAAATACTAACAGTATTGCAACATGTAAAATACGATACCGCTATCAGCGTTTCGGACAAAGGCTTGTTCAGTCTAACTCACGTGTGCGCCGTTCACGTTGTGCTTATTAAACGTTTTGCTTGTGTCCGATAGCGTACAATGTATTGGGGTCGCAGCTACGTGAGCTAGCATATATATTTATATTTCCAGTAGTTTCATGATTTTATTGATAAAAAAAACGTATTTCTTAGCCTAAGAATAATAAAACAGTAAAAAATAGTAAAAAACATAAATACTAGCAATATTGCAACATGTAAAATACGATACTGCTATCAGCGTTTCGGACAAAGGCTCGTTCAGTCTAACTCATGTGTGCGCCGTTCACGTTGTGCTTATTAATACGTTTTGCTTGTGATTTTTTTACTCGCATATTTTAACCTTTGCAATGCCTCCCAAGCATCCTTCATCTTCTAAGGCTTCTTGTAGTGAGCCTAAGCGGCAAAGGAAAATGTTAACCATAACAGATAAGGTAAGTTTACCTATCACGTACATATAAATTTACGTTGCATGCTGTTATTTATAAAGAAAGGGTGGTTTTTTAACAGTGCAGGGAGGTTTTATACAGTAAACGTAAAAATAATTGTAAAATACCTATGTACATAAGTATGTCATATAAATTTACGCTTGCATGCTGTTATTTATGAAGTAAAGGGTGGTTTGTTAACAGTACAGGGAGGGTTTATACAGTTTATACGGTGTAAACGTAAAAATAAATTAAAATATCTATGTACATATAGGCTGATCCTACTCCGCGATTTTCCTGTCTCACGCCGGGTCCCGGAACCGAACCCTCGCGATAATGGGGGGATCACTGTGTATATATATATATATATATATATATATATATATATATATATATATATATATATATATATATATATATATATATATATATATATATATATATATATATATACACACTTGCATACATTATCAATTGAGATTACAGTTCTTAAACAATACATACCAGCTTTGCATCAATAGGCATGTTTCGATATTTGTTATATGAGGATTTTAGCTCTTCATACGCCATGAACTGAAGTGCGCCATGAGAAACCCCAAAGATACCTGGGACAAATCCCTGCAAAGTAAAAGTTAAAATTATATTATTCTATGAGGGAAGTTCTCCTTGGTGAAGGGGGACAGAAAAAGAATATCACTTCCATATTCCCTGCATTTTAAAAGGGCCAAAAAAATGGGGGTAAGGAGGCTAGGTGCTGGCAATCCTGTCCTCATCGAATTTAATTTACATTGCCACAGTACTCTTCTATAGTGGCAAGCCTAGAAGCTTCAGTAGGATAGTGTTATTTTGCATACACACACACAAAAGCTATTTATTGAAACTAGCCACTTAAATTTTAGAAGATTCAATTCTCTCCCTACAACGATATATAAACAAAAAGAAGATATATGTGGATTTATCTACTTACCTTATATAAGCCGCGTACGCCTTCATATTTATAAGTCTTGACAAACGCATCCACCATTCCATTATATCTAACAGTGCCATCTAAGACTTTACCTGGAGCTGCTGCATACTGAAGGCACATCCTGTAAAAAGGATGTAAATTTTTATGTAGAGGAATGAAAAAATGTGAATAACAAACTTGTATCAATCATTTAAACATATATCATACACCATGTAACATAAATTTGTCAGCCAATATTCAATATGGTAATAAATGATGATAACGATCCAGTTTAATGTCATGGAGTCCCTTTTCTATTAAGGGCTAGGATGTTGCCTTCATTCAGAAGATTTCAATTTGGCTAGTGTGACTGCTACCCTGAGCATATGCCCTTTCTAACTTCAAACAGCGGAAGGTTCAAATTGACGGCCAGACAAATCAAAAGCTGCACACGCTATCAACTCTGCCACAGCAGTCACAAACATAGTAGTAAATAAACGTGGCCAGTAATTGTCACAGGAAAAATGATACAAGTAAAAATTGACAGATTAGGTAAAACATTTTTTCCCGTTACTTATTTACCTATGGCTTGTTTACCTGGATGCTAAATATGATTTAAATACCACCATGTCAAACTGGATACAAAGTATCTGCCTACCTAGTTTTCACTACCCAAATTGGATTTGTCATGACAAGTGTCAGAACGCCAGCTTCCGCAGCAGCTACCATGTGAAGGCCTGGACCAATATCTACTTTGCTGTTGCCACTTTGGAACCATGTCTTTATGGTGTTGTAGCTGAAATAATAAAATAATGGCGATTACTATACTGTCCACTTAAATATATAATTTGCTTAAATCAGTATGTGCATAAAAAAAAATGTAACTTATTACTGTATATGGTATTTACAAACTTAAAAACGCAAACATTGTTATCAAAGTACTGTACTACCACCTATAAAACAATACAGAAAACTCGAAAAATATAATACAAAAATAACACTTATAATAATAATAATAATAAACACACGCATTATTCTGAAGACAAATTTGATAAGTATCATTCAACATAAAAGTGGAACCGACCAAAACACGGGGGATTACAAGCACTGAGGGAATTACACTTATCATCACTTGAAGATAGAAGAATGTGGGGGATATGGTGATGGTTTTTAAATTTCTTCATGGTTTTGACAGAGTGGATAGGGATTAGTATTCTGATATGGCTGGCTCAACAACTAGAGGTCATAGTTTGAAGCTTCACAAGAAAACTTCTTAGAAGGTTGTGAGGGTGTACTCCTTTAGTGTAAAAGTAGTTGATGATTGGAATTCGCAAAGAGAGGAGGTAGTTAATGCTAAGTCAATCTATAGTTTTAAGGACAAGTATGATAAGTATCATTGAGTAAAAAAATGAAACCAACCAGGAAGGGGAGTTACGAGCATAGAGCTCATTCCCGAATGAGATTGGGAGTTGAATTAAATGCAAAAATGAAGACACGAGTGAGGTTGGGGAATCTGTAATTTGAACATAGTGGCATTCAGATAGAATGCGTTCATTTCTGAGTATAGCAGATATAAGCTATAAGGTCTGATTCCTTTTAATCTTCTGTGGTGCAGTTGGTAGAGCCTTGACTTAGTAATTATAAGTCCGAGGTTCAAGCCCGGTTGGGGTAAAAAATGATTCATGTTTTCACATATGTAATGTTCTTATTTGGTTATTGTTGGGCCAGAATGAGATTGAAGGTTGAATTAAATGCGAAAATGAAGCCACGAGTAAGGTTGGGGAATCTGTAATTTGAATATAGTGACATTCAGATAGAATGCGTTCATTCCTGAGTATAGCAGATATAAGCTATAAGGTCTGATTCCTTTTAACCTTCTGTGGTGCAGTTGGTAGAGCCTTGACTTAGTAATTATAAATCCTAGGTTCAAGTCCGGTTGGGGTAAAAAATGATTCATGTTTTAACTTATGTAATGTGCTTATTTGGTTATTGTTGGGCCCGAATGAGATTGAGAGTTTAATTAAATGCGAAAATGAAGCCACGAGTAAGGTTGGGGAATCTGTAATTTGAACATAGTGGCATTCAGATAGAATGCGTTCATTCCTAAGTATAGCAGATATAAGCTATAAGTTCTGATTCCTTTTAACCTTCTGTGGTGCTGTCGGTAGTGCCTGACTTAGTAAATTATAAGTCCTAGGTCAAGTCCCGGTTGGGGTAAAAAATTATTCATGTATTCACATATGTAATGTGCTTATTTGGTTCTATATATATATATATATATATATATATATATATATATATATATATATATATATATATATATATATATATATATATATATATATATATATATTACAAAGAAAGAGAGAGAGAGAGCAGGCAGGTTTTTCCCTGAAAGGAAAGTAAAAATTTTCCAAACACAATAAAAGAAGGAATACGCAAAATAAAGCAATACAATTGATGGTATTCGAAAGATAAATATGTAAACAATATTCGGAATAAGGGGATATTTAATCCGAGGCGACTTGCCAACCAAAAGCAAACTGGTTGGAACCAGTAGGGATGGACACACTTAATAAGCTACAGCCGGTACTACAGTACACGTGTGTCAAGCCACGCCCAATTATCACCACGAAGGCATATATATATATATATATATATATATATATATATATATATATATATATATATATATATATATATATATATATATAATATATATATATATATATATATATATATATATATATATATATATATATATATATAATATATATATATATATATATATATATATATATATATATATATATATATATATATATATATATATATATATATATATATATATATATATATATATATACATATATACATATATACATAATATATATATATATATATATATATATATATATATATATATATATATATATATATATATATATATATATATATATATATATATATATATATATATATATATATGGGCCTCAAGTCGCCGTGGCTCAGTCGGTAGCGTCTCCGACTCTGAGGCGTCAGGTCGAGGGTTCGCGCCCCGTCACGGTCTGAGGTTAGCAAAGGCATGCACTCAGCGTAAGGATTACATCTGCCAAAACAAGTCCTTCGCAAGAAGGCAACCGTCCTAGCCCTTGGTTGATAAGGGAGTCCGTGACGTAAAACCGGAACCTCCATACATATATATGGGCCTCAGAATGTCTAAGTCAGAGAGAGAGAGAGAGCCCAACATTGAAGGAGATTTAAGCAAAGAGAGTACTGCTCGGCATTAATGGGAAAATCTATTAACAATACTGGTATCTATATTGGGTAGAAAATGTCATTGTGGAGGCTAAAAGGTGGAATATTTATTGTTGAAAGCAGATATAAAATATAATATGCCACGTATGGGATAACATGACCTATGGCTCTAGAACTAGAGGTCATCGTCTGAATCTTCGTAAGACAACATCTTTGCAGAATGTGAAGAAGTATATATATATATATATATATATATATATATATATATATATATATATATATATATATATATATATTGGTAAAATTAGTTGATAATTGGAATTTGCTAAGAGAGGAAATAGTAAATGCTATATGCCTTCATATTTTTAAGGAAAGATGCGTGTTTGTGAGTAAAACAAAATAAACCTACGAGGAGACGGGAAATTACAAGCAAAGGATTCTCTCCAGTGAACACAGCAGATTAAATACCCAGATCTTAGAGGAAAGAGAGGCCTGGGCGGATTACATATTCCTAGATTTTCAGAAGGTTTGATACAGTCCCAAACGGGAAACTTATTAAGAAGCTGTAAATAGAGGCAAGAATAGGTGGAAATGTCTTGGGATGGTTAAAAACTTACTTAAAAGGAAGGGAACAGAGTGTTAGAGTGAGATACTCAAGTGTCTGAATGGAGAAGGGGTTAGTAGTGGGGGTTTTACTGGGGTCAGTTTTAAGGCCACTTTTTTTTTATGAGTGTGACAGCGGGAGAGGCAGAAACTGCCCTCATCAATAAAGGCCCGGGCACGAGAAAATACCAAGACGAAGGAAAAAAAAAAAGGTTAAGGACTATACAGAGATGAAGTAATGTCAAAGCAAAACAACAGACAGAAGAAACAGTCATAGAACTGAGCACCCAGATAAAAGGAGGACTAGGCTCTGAGATGACGATAGATCTGCTTTTTGAAGGATGAAAGGACATAAGAATTAGGAAAGACAGAAGGAGGAAGAGTTCCAGAGTTTGGAGGTATATAGGAAGAAGCAGTCGCTGCACCGACCAATCAGCGAGCTACAAATCTCCACACAGTACCTGTGAGATGAGGCCGCTTGGCGAGTGTTATGCGGCCTCGGTAGTGGGGGAGGGATGCAACTCGCCAATTCATCAGAGCAGCAATGGAAGTGGTAGCGATAGAAAAGAGAAAGGGAAGATACCTTACGGCAAAGAGAGAGAGAATCAAGATTAGAAGTAAGAGAAGGATCATTAATGAATCTGACTGCCTTAGATTCAAGCCTATCAAGAAGATAAGCACAAGAAGAAGCACCCCAGATGTGTGAGCAGTATTCTAAGCAGAGGAAAAGTAATAACGAAAACGAAACAAAATCCCCAATTTTTTGGAAGAAGATTTAGAAATTTGGATTATGTGATCTCTCCAAGACAAGTTAGAGGCTTTATGGATTCCTAATACGTTGATAGAGTTAAGATGGTAAATTTCGATAGTTTTGAAGACAATAGGTTTATCAGGAGGAGAAATAGATAAAGAGATAGCCAGAAACTGTGGCTTGGAGGCATTGAATTTAACTAAATTTTGAGCGCCCCACTCAGATATTCTCTGCAAATCAAGAGTTAAGAGTAGAAGAAAGAGTGATACGAGACTGATTACGAGTAACAGATGAAGGTTGTGAAAAAAAGGCTGAGGAAAAGTAAAGGTTAGTATCATCAGCAAAGGCATGAAGAAGAGAGGAAGATGAGGATTGTAGAAGATCATTGATGAAGAGAAGGAACACAGTAGGTGAGAGAACAGAGCCCTGTGGAACACCACTGGAAACAGAGAAAGGGCTAGATGTCGCGCCATCAACAAGTACAGATATAAAACGGTCAGTAAGAAAACTGGAAATCAGAGAACAGAAAGAAGGGGTAAAACCATAAGCAGGGAGTTTGGCCAACAGAGCCTTGTGCCAGACTCTGTCAAAAGCCCTACAGATATCAAGGGCGACGACAAAGGATTCCCCATAGTTCCTCAGAGAAGATGACCATACATGAGTAAGATAGGACAGGAGATCACCAGTGGATCTTGCCTTGCGGAAGCTGTACTGGTGATCGGAGATAAGTGAATTAGATTCAAGGCGTTTCAAGAAGTGAGCATTGAGCAAAAAACTTTAGCAATAGAGGAGGTCAGGGCAATAGGTCGGTAGTTTGAAGGAATAGAGCAGTCACCCTTCTTAGGAACAGGTTGAACTAGAGCATGCTTCCAAGATGAAGGATAGGTATTGGTTGACAGAATGAGGCAATAAAGACAGCAAAGCACAGGAGCCAGTTCATCAACAAACTCCTTAAGGCAACTTGCAGGGATACCATTGGGACCAGATGCCTTGTTCGTCTTTAGCGAGTTAAGAACATAATGAACTTTGCATGAAGAAAGGATAAGGGAGGGCATTGGGTTAGAAAGGGGTAAAGATTGAGGAACAGGTGCGTTGGAATCGTTTAGAGAAGACTTGGCGGAAAAATGAGAGCCAAAGAGTGGCTTTTTCAGTGGTAGAGCAGGCTATAGAACCATCAGAATTAATGAGAGGGGGAAAGTTTAAGTTACAGAACTGTTTGGAGAGGTTTTTGGCTAAGGACCAGAAGCATTTGTCAGTGGGAGAGGAGTTAAGGTCATCAACTTTCCTTCTTATAAAGGAAGCCTTAGACCTATGAATCTGAGCAGTGCAGCGATTCCTAGCTACAATAAAAGCAGAGCAAATTAAATCAGAAGGAGAGGCTCGGTAAGATCGGTGTGGCCGATTCCTAGCCTGGATAGCCATGGAGCAGGCACGGTCAAACCAAGGTTTAGGGGGAGAGAAAGCTTTTGTAGAAGAGGGGATGTACGCCTCCATTCCCGCGGTCATGATCTTGGTAACTTTTAGAGCTAATTGATCAGGGTTGTGGGACCGAAAGCAGTAGTCATTCCATGGAAGTCAAAGAGGAAGGTATGCAAATTTTCTTCTACCGCTTAATGCGATTGAATATTATGAGGAGAATTGAAAAAAGCATTAAGAACAAACAGCAAACAAACTTTCGATATAAAATCGTTAGGGAAATAGTGTGTAGATAATATATATATTTCATTTAAGTTTCCCAAGTACAGTACGATATACATTTTATTTGTAACGAAATGTAGTTTTGTTTTTGTCTCAGCTGATTTTGTTTATGCTATGATGAGTAAGCCCGCCATTTTATTCTTCAATAAGATTTCGTGCAGCATGGTCGATATGTAAAGAAGATAGAATAATGTTTAGAACCAAGGAATATTAATAATAGTATAATCTTGAAAATTAGATAAACCCCAAATAGGGTGAGTAAATATATATTTTATGAGTAAGATATTGCGCCTGAATAGTGATAAGTATCAGCTGATACGGATGAAGCAAAACATTTGCGGATAGAGGTTCGTTCTCCCGCATCCTCCTCCTCTTCTACCGCTTAATGCGATTGAATATTATGAAGAGAATTGAAAAAAAGCATTAAGAACAAACAGCAAACAAACTTTTGATATAATATCGTCAGGGAAATAGTGTGTAGAGAATATATATACAGTATTTCATTTAAGTTTCGCATGTACAGTACGATATACGTTTTCTTTTTGTCTCAGCTGATTTTGATTACGCTATGATGAGTAAGCCTGCAATTTTTTTCTTCAATAAGATTTTGTGCAGCATGGTCGATATGTAAAGAAGATAGAATAATGTTTAGAACATAGGAATATTAATAATACTATAATCTTGAAAATTAGATAAACCCCAAATAGGGTGAGTAAATAAATATTTTATGAGTAAGATATTGTGCCTGAATAGTGATAAGCATCAGCTGATACGGAAGCAGCAAAACGTTTGCGAATAGAGGTTCGTTCTCCCCAAATATTATGAATAGAATTGAAAAAAAAGCATTAAGAACAAACAGCAAACAAACTTTTGATATAATATCATCAGGGAAATAGAATGTAGAGAATATATATATATTTCATTTAAATTTCCCATGTACAGTACAATATACGTTTTCTTTGTAAAGAATTGTATAGATTTCTTTGTGTCTCAGCTGATTTTGTTTACGTAATGATAAGTAAGCCCACCATTTTATTCTTTAATAAGATTTCGTGCAGCATAGTTGATATGTAAAGAAGATAGAATAATGTTTAGATCCAAGGCATATTAATAATACTATAATCTTGAAAATTAGATAAACTCCAAATAGGGTGAGTAAATATATATTTTGAGCAGGATATTGTGCGATAAGCATCAGCTGATACGGAAGCGGCAAAACGTTTGCCGATAGAGGTTCGTTCTCCCACATCCTCCTCCTCTTCTACCGCTTAATGCGATCGAATATTATGAAGAGAATTGAAAAAAAAAGCATTAAAAACAAACAGCAAACAAACTTGCGATATAATATCGTCAGGGAAATTGCATGCGAGGGTGCATCAGCTGATACAGAGGCGGCAAAACGTTTGCATCATTGGGCTCACTGCCACCATGCACGCCCCAGTGAATGCCTGTTGCCCACCGCATAATAGAGTGCATTAATTTGTTTACTATACAGTAAATCTGTATATCTTTTATACTGTACACTATTTGCATGTTAATATAAATAACTACAGGTCTTTCTGCTTTGTTATGTACATATAAAATATATTTTACTTATCTTATATCTTTGGCATAGTGTGTCTATGGACAGTTGTAGAACGTATCTATGCCCATTATCATTGTTTCTTATGGAAAATGACTCATTAAATTACGCGAAAATTACAATATGCGGCACTTCTGAGAACCTATCTTCGCGTTATTCTAAAAACTAGGTGTACTTCAAAATGTAAGGTAATGAGAATCATACAAATGCGAAAAGGCCCAAGCTTGGCTACTCGGTGACAGGAGCAGAACTTCAAGATACAGGAGTAAACATACTGGCCGATTTGTCTCCAGAAATGCATATAAATGGCACAGTAAGAACAGCATACACTTTCTTAGCAAATGTAAGGGCAGCCTTCAGGTACATGGAGAGGGAAATTTCCAGAAATATTTATGTAACTTATGTGAGGCCAAGCTTAAATATGCCATCCCTTTGGGATCCACATTTGAAAAAGCACATAAAACAGTGAACTGTGATGGATGGGTGCGAGGGGAGCTGTCATGTGATGAAGCGATGGGGGTAAACCAGCTGCGGCTGTCGGGGCTCACTACAAAATACCCTTGCTGGCTTACCTTGTGTGTGACCCGAGCAGGGTGGTAGAGGGGAAACGAGGCAAACCTGTATCCCCAAGGAGCTTAGAGGAGCAATTGAGGTATGTGTTGGATCATGGTGAATTTTTCTTAGCTGAAACACTCCCATTGCAAGTGGGAATGCATATAGATATAGAAAGAGATACATTATTGCATTAAACAGAACATTTATGTAGACCTATGGTACCATTCCCCCATTGTGATACTACAGCTGAAGGGTCCTTTGGACTTTAATAGGCCAAGACAGATCGATGTTAAGTCTTCCTTCAGTTACGGTTCTTTTTCTACGGATAACTCAACACCTGATATTCTTGGATATTCGTTACACAACTCTCATTCTCCCTTCACATCTGACTAGTCACAGCACTCCCCATCTCTGTTTCTCTTTATGTTTTCTTCATACCCAGGCCCAATGAGGGCATTTTTAATTTTTTTGTTTGCCCGTCCTGGTGACACAATCATAAAAAAAATTAATGTGTAAATCAGGATATAAAGTTGCCATATGCATTCATTCTTAACTATGTGTTCAACAATAAAGGGAAATAAAAAAATCCGGTGTACCAACTTGGCCAAATCAGTTTGAATTCATACACAATTATAACACTTCTGAGTACATACTGTCGTATAATAGTATGAGCTTCCGTGCCTCAGTTACCTGATAAAAACGTACCTTGACAGTACTCATAATTTAGGTCTCTCAAGGATTATGATGCCTGCGTGCAAGAAAATTAATAAAATATATAGATTTATATCCCGATGGTTATGATGCCGGCATGCATTGCCAGGTAATGAAATGTATAGATTTATAGATTCAATGAATATGACGATCACATATGCAAAAATAATAATAACAAAATGAAATTATCTATATTCCAAATACATTTATGCTCGTGTGCAATGCTAATGATAACGAAAATAAATTAATAAAAAAATAATATATATATATATATATATATATATATATATATATATATATATATATATATATATATAGTAGTCTCCGTGGCAAAATGGTAGCGTCAGCGACTCTGAGGCGGCAGGTCGAGGGTTTGCGCACCGTCACGGACTGAGGTTAGTAAGGGCATACATTTAGGGTAACGATTACATCTGCCAAAACAAGTCCTTCGCAAGAAGGCAACTGTCCTAGCCTTTAGTTGACAAGGGAGTTCGTGACGTAAAACCGAAACCAAACCATATATATATATATATATATATATATATATATATATATATATATATATATATATATATATATATATATATATATATATATATATATATATATATATATATATATATGTGTGTGTGTGTGTGTGTACTTCAATATCACCTATATAAACAGCTGAAGGATTTTTGAACTCAAATAGGTCTGTCCAGGACAGTTCGATGTTAAGTCTTCCTTCAGTTACGGTTCTTTTTCTATGCCTACAGCTACACTGAATATCCTTGGATATTCATTACACATCTTTTATTATCCCTTCACATCTGACAATTCACTGCACCCTCCATCTCTGTTTCTCTTTACTTTATGTATTCTTCGTGCCCAGGCCCGATGAGGGCTGTTTTATTTTATTATTTTTTGGCCCGTCCTGGTGTAAAAAAAAAAAAAAAAAAAAAAAAAAAAAAAAAAAAAAAAAAAACCCTTGCATACATTCTAAAACTGTAAACGCCTTATTATAATTTTTTGAATCACGGTAAAAAATAGTCAATGAAGAGTAAATTTCCAAAAATAATTATTATTATCCTATTAGTGAGAGAGTAGTCTCCGTGGCAAAACGGTAGCGTCTGCGACTCTGAGGCGGCAGGTCGAGGGTTCGCGCCCCGTCACGGACTGAGGTTAGTAAGGGCATACACTCAGGGTAACGATTACATCTTCCAAAACAAGTCCTTCGTCAGAAGGCAACCGTCCTAGCCCTTCGTAGAAAAGATAGTTCGTGACGTAAAACCGAATCTATCATATGAGAGAGAGAGAGAGAGACTTCCTATTTAAACAGATCAGCACTTATCTTCAACTATCTTTGCATCGTCTTACTCGTATCAAGACGTAAAAATTTAAACTTGTCTGCAAGACTTTACCGGATCTCTCCCAGAATGGGCACCTGATGATGTTTGTAGGTACTTAATCTGGAAATTAGGTTAGGTTAGGCACCGGTAAAGCTACGTTAAACTAACCAAACCTCAATCCCAGATTATGCACTTGAAAATGACATCATACCGCTATTCTGGGAATAATCCGACATCAAAACATCCTTACGTCTGCACGTGCAAAAAAGGAGGGGGGATAAAGTTTGTTGAAATTTCCGTTGCAAAGCTGGATGTGTGTAGGACGTGGAGTTACTGTACTCTCTCTCTCTCTCAACTGATTTCTCTTTATTTTACCAACATCAACTCCATCTACTGGGCCATAACCAATGCAAATGAGCACTTTTATACATAAAGATATTTCGCTAAACAATATAACATCACTGAAACAGAGAAAAGGCCGTTAGGAATGTCATAATTTTCGTGCTAATTTTCCGTATTTTCCTGTCACGATTTTCTCGGCCAGGCGAGAACCAACAGAGCATATTCTGGGAATTGTCATAAAATACAAATGTCAATGAAAGGGTAAACAATGGCAACAATGGGTTCGTACACTCATATTATTAGGGCAGAACGTGAAACACTGCAGTTGGGGGGGGGGGTAAAATTTATTGTTACGAAACATCGGCCCAGAGACGTTTTTTGAATCACCAAAAGAAGTCGCGCTATACTAATCAAGGATAAAGACATTCAGCAAAGAGAAGTAACCCGATGTACCTCTACCATAAACTTTGTTTTTTTCAAGCAAATTAACACGAAAGGATTACTTCCAGAAAAAGAAAGAAAGGAAATGGCGTCACAAGAAACAACATTAAGAGAATAAGAATACAAAAAATCTAAAAAAATATTAAGGGACAGAAGGAAATGATGAAGTATAAAGAGGGATATATATATATATATATATATATATATATATATATATATATATATATATATATATATATATATATATATATATATGTGTGTGTGTGTGTGTGTGGGTGTGTACTACATATAGGATAGGCTATGGCATCAGGCGCCCGTTGCGATATTACAGCTGAGGGTCTTAACAAGACTATCCAGGAGAGTTCGATGTTATGTTTTCCTTTAGTTACAGTTCTTTTTCTATGCCTAGATCAACATATTTTCAGACATTCGTAATACATCTTTTGTTAGCCCTTCATCTCTGATATGTCGCAATACTCCTCATCTGTTTCTCTTTACGTTATAATTTTTTTTTGTGCCCAGGCCCGATGAGGGCATATATTTTTTTTTTTGGGGGGGAGACCCGTCCTAATGCCACAATCATAAAAAAATACAATTATAACTAACATTCAATGTATCTAATTCACTTACGTAATTTGCAAAGACGAATTTTGTTTTCAAATATAGTAGCTTGATCTGAGTGAAGATACCTTTTATCACTAGAGAGAGAGAGAGAGAGAGAGAGAGAGAGAGAAAGAATACATTTATCTTCTGATACTCACTAAGCAACAACACATTCACACATCCCACTCAAGCAACGGGAATAATAATTCAGCAGCCCCTACTTCTCTCTGGTTGCCTAGGCAACCCGTCTTCTTAAAGAAGCTCCTTTCTCTTTGCTAGCAGAGTCAAACTGAACGCAGCCTACATTCTAGATTATTAACTACTTTCTGTAGTCTTCATAAACATGAACAACAGAAAAGATATCTCAAAAGTGATCATAATTCATATTCAAGTATTCGAGGGATCAGAGAGTATCTCGGTATTGCAAATCAAGCGTTCATTCCTAGTTTAATACTCTTCATGTATCTTGAGATACCAGCAAAACAACTTCCAATACCACACGAGAAAAAAAAATATAAAACATTCCAATACCACACGAGAATAAAAATAATATACAACAAGCTAAGTTTTCTTTCTAAAATAAAAGGAATGGGACAAAAGGTTTTTCTCCATTCAGCCAGCCTCCAGCGCATAGTAACAAAACCGGTCTTAACATTTTGAGAGAAGAGAGGTTTCTCCGCATTCTTATTATACGTACAAACTCATATACATTCACTTCGATATTTTGTACCCCACGGCTTAATTAATACCAACATAATAAATGTAAGTCCTTATATGTGAAATAAATACTTTTATTAGTGATATAAGAATAATTATCATTTATTAAACAAACACATGACTATATTGCCAGCATTGCGAATTGAGTGACTCTGATGGGAGTATTGTTGCTATTGGTTGATACTGAAGCGTTACGTGTGTCGGCCCACAAGATCTGCCTTCTCATTGGGCCTTACTCGCAGGTGATATGTTCGCAATAAATATGATATATATATATATATATATATATATATATATATATATATATATATTATATATATATATATATATATATATATATATGGATAATTTTTACCCCGACAGGGACTTGAATCTAGGACACATAATTACCGTGCCAAGGCGCTATCAACATCACCACAGAAACTCTTCAAAGAGATAGCAACCTTACATCCTAACTGCTGTACTAGGAATGAACGCATTCTCTCTGAATGCCTTTTTGTTCATATTACAGTTTCTTCTAACCTCACTCGTGGATTCGTTTTCGCATTTAATACGAATCCAAATCTCATTAGGGACCAACAATGATCATATAAGCACATTATCATACGTGAAAACATGAATAATTTTTACCCCAACCGGGACTTGACCTAGGACACATATTTACTGTTCCAACTACACCACATTGTTGGTCCCTAATGAGGTTGCGATTTGAATTAAATGAGAAAACGTAACCACGAGTGAGACTAGGAGAAACTGTAATATGAAAAAAAGGCATTCAAATAGAATGCGTTCATAGATAGTATAGCAGTTAAGATGTAAGTTTGGTTTCTCTTTTAAGACTTCTGTGGTGTAATTGGTAGCCCCTTGACACAGTAATTATGTGTCCTAGATTCAAGTCCCGGTAGGGGTAAAAATTATCCATGTTTTCACACATGGTAATATGCTTATATATATATATATATATATATATATATATATATATATATATATATATATATATATATATATATATATATATATATATATATATATATATATATATATATTATTTATGATTGACACCATGGAAAAAAAAAACAATCATCGGGCCTGGGCACGAAGAAACCAATTAAAGAGAAAAAGATATGGGGGTGTTGTGACTGGTCAGATGTGAAGGGATAATAAGAGATGTGTCACGAATATACAAGAATATTCGGTGCTGAAGTAGGCATAGAAAAAGAACCGTAACTGAAGGAAGACTTATCATCGAACCGTCCTAAACAGTCCTGTTTGAAACCAAAAGACCCTTTAGCTGTAGTATCACAACGGATGGCTCTCTCTCTCTCTCTCTCTCTCTCTCTCTCTCTCTCTCTCTCTATATATATATATATATATATATATATATATATATATTATATATATTATATTATATATATATATTATGAGTGCGATACCGGGACAGGCATGAAAATTGCCCTCATCAGGCCCGGGCAAGAAGAAAACAGGAAGACGAAGAAAAAGTAGAAGGTTAAAAACAAGGCAGCAATGGGGTGATAACACAATAGGGAAAAGGACAGGCTGGAAGAATAGTCGATGTACTAAACACCTACAGATATGGCAGGATTAGGCCCCGAAATGACGATAGATCCGTTCTTAGAAGGAAGATAGGATAAAAGAATTAGTTAAGACAGAAGGAGGAAGAGAGCTCCCGTTTGGCGGTGGATGGAAAAAAAAACATTCATACACCGACCAATCCGCGAACTACAAATCTCCACACACTACCACACGAATACGATACGCATAATATATATATATATATATATATATATATATATATATATATATATATATATATATATATATATATATATATATATAATATATATATGCCCGTTAACTCGGGTACTTTAAGAATTTGGCATGGTACACCATGGACAAACCTACGATGAAAGTGTGCAAATGGCGAGCGGATAGTACAGAATATATAACGGAATAAACACTATATTTATTATATACTAACGGTATGAACGTGTAGCATTCGTTACATCGACTATTTTCCAGTGTTTAGTACTACAAAGCAAGAGTAATTAAAATCTTATGAATTTAGTCAACTCTATACTGCTTTTATATAATCAAACCTCTTAAAAGTTATCATAAATCCACCATTTTCGACTTTATAAAAAAAGCAACCCAAAATTAACAAGGACGGCAGCCGATAGCATAAGGAATGGTAACAGAAGAAGAAGAAAAAGAAGTTGTAGTAGTAGTAAAAAGGACAGTCTTTGGGTACAAAAGCAGTGAAGTAATAGTGGAAAAACAAGTCAAACCACATTCACTCCTTAAACAACTTGAGCATCCAGCCTTAGAAACACATTTCAGAATATAAACTCCAGAGAGAGAGAGAGAGAGAGAGAGAGAGAGAGAGAGAGAGAGGAAAAAAGTACTGAATAATTATAAAAGAAAGAAAAAAAAACTACAATATACAAGCATCTCAAAGGACCATTCTGGAAACCCCGTATAAAGATGTATTGCAAATATATGACCTCACTCAAAAGGCGATACACCATTGGTTGGTTGCGGAGGTGTGTACGTGACGAAGAGGAAGTTCCCTCTAAGGCTACGCAGCAGTCTCTCTCTCTCTCTCTCTCTCTCTCTCTCTCTCTCTCAGTTAAACATTTACGATCTCGTATTTCTACAGAAACTAGTTTGTAATAAAAACAGCATTAAAGCATAACTCTCTATGATGCAAGAAAAACAAAATTATAGAGATAAACTTTAAGCGTTCAGAAAAACTATATATATATATATATATATATATATATATATATATATATATATATATATATATATATATATATATATATATATATATATATATATATATATATATATATATATATATATATATATATATATAAAGACAGCATGATGCAGAAACCAGAGCAAGCAAAATTTACACAGATAGAGGGCTGGCACATTTTGTCTCTTAAAAAGACACTTCTTAGAGAAGGAATTATACCAACTAAACAAAACATATAACAAGCGCTTATGTATGAAGCTACACATACTCTGAAAGCATCCATCAGTCAATATATGGACTCGACAGTTTTTTTTTTTTTTTGGGGGGGAGGTGCCTCTTTCGCTTGTTATCTACGTGTCATGAATCTCCTTCCTAGCCTAACCTAACCTAGTAGATATATATTTTCCTTGTAGATAACAAGCGGAAGTAGCACCGTTTTTTTCTTTAATGACATTCGCAGTTCAAGCTTCTCTCAAAAGTGCAAGAAGACTATCTACTGTTTAAATACAAACCTAAGACCTTTGAGAGAATTATTATTTTCATTATATTTATTATCATTATTAGTGGTGGAGGCGTTAGTAGCAAATGGAAGAGCCTATTCTCGAACTCGACAATGTGTGCGCCTCTGGTATATCATTAATCATTAAAACCCTGACATCATCTAAAATACTAAAACAAATATATCTAATAACAATTAATATTAATAATAATAAAAAAAATCAGATTACCATGGTCTGCGCATAAAAACCCGAATTCCCGCCTCCCCCCAGGCCCCTGGCAAACACGTGTCACAAAAAAGTGCACTATCATGTGTATATGACGTCGAAGAAACGCGGATCTTCGATTGGTTATTCAAAAGGGTGTGTCGGCGATCTCACAGGTGAGAACCTGGAATACACACACACACACACACACACACACACACACACTATATATATATATATATATATATATATATATATATATATATATATATATATATATATATATATATATATATATATATATATATATATATATTATGTGCTTGAGAAAGGGTCCAGTTAGGACCCGAAATATAGTGTTATTTTCTGTGTTGTTTCACTCTTGGACTTCCTTTATATATATATATATATATATATATATATATATATATATATATATATATATATATATATATATATATATATATATATATATTAAGGAAGTCGATCAGTGAAACAACACATAAAATAACGCTACATTTCGGGTCCTAACTGGCCCCTTTCTCAAGCACATATTATATATATATATATATATATATATATATATATATATTATATATATATATATATATATATATATATAACTTTTCCTCACAACCTTCATCTGTTACTCGTAATCAGTCTCGTATCACTCTTTCTACTACTCTTAACTCTGATTGCAGAGAGTATCTGAGTGGGGCACTCAAAATTTAGTTAAATTCAATGCCTTTGGCTATCTCTTTATCTTATTCTCCTCCTGATAACCCTATTGTCTTTGAAACTAACGAAATTTACCCACTTAACTCTATCAACATATTAGGAATCCATATAGCCTCTAATTTGTCTTGGAGGAATCACATAATCCAAATTTCCAAATCTTTATCCAAAAAATTAGGGGCTTTGTTTCGTTTTCGTCATTACTATTCCTCTTTGCAGTTACTTAAAATTTATAAAGGTCTTGTCCGTCCCTGCTTAGAATACTGCTCACTCATCTGGGGTGCTTCTTCTAATACTTACTTCTCTTACTTCTAATCTGGATTCTCTCTCTCTTTGCCGTAAGGTATCTTCCCTTTCTCTTTTCTGTAGCTCCTACTTCCATCGCTGCTCTGATGAATTGGCGAGTTGCATCCCTCCCCCACTGCCGAGGCCGCGTAACACTCGCCAAGCGGCCTCATCTCACAGGTAGTGTGTGGAGATTTGTAGCTCGTGGATTGGCCGGTGCAGCAACTGCTTCTTCTCATCTACCTCCAGACTTTGGAACTCTCTTCCTCCTTCTGTTATTCCTAATTCTTATGGCCTTTCATTCTTCAAAAAGCAGATCTATCGTTATCTCAGAGCCTACTCCTCTATATCTCTGGGTCCTCTGTACTTTGACTTTTTTCTGTCTGTCGTTTTCCTATGTGCGACATTGCCTCTTTTCTGCCTTGTCCTTAACCTTTTTTTCTCCTTCGTCTTGGTATTTTCTCGCGCCCGGGACTTCACTGATGAGAGCAGTTTCTGCCTGTCCCGGTGTCACTCTCATAAAACAAAAAGTTACTATAATTTATTCAAGTCAAAAGACACCGTGCTTCAAATATCCTCTTTGAAGAGTGTAAATTCAGCATACCATCCCTGCAAGAAGCTTATGGCGGAAATAATTCATGTCGGGGGAGTGGTGTGTGACAACTTGAGAAAGTTGTGAGGTAGAAAGGCCTTATAGTCGCTTCTGACAACAACTCTCTCTCTCTCTCTTCTATTATCAACGGGGACAAGGTCTTTCCCGGGCCCTTTACCTCAAATAGAAAACATGATAAATAATACATAATTGTTTTCAATTGCAACGCAGTTAAATGAGCGCAATTCATAACGCAATATGAATATATTACACAGTAACGTTTCGTTCTATAAAAGTTGTATTTAAAGATCAACAATATATTTAAAACAAATTATAACCACAGATAAGTTTTTATATTCAAATTCAAGAAATGAAAAATTAAATGTATGCATTGTAATACAATTGCATTGGTAAATAAATATTTTGGACATTAAGAATGCGGTAACTAACTTACTGTATCCGGATATTTACTTACGAATTTTGTTGTAACATTTAAGTTAGTCTACACAAATTGTAGTTCAATATTGTTATTATATGAATTTACACAGACGCTCCATTGCACAAAAATGTGGTTAGTAAACCAAAATCACCTTTCCAGCCGAAGGTAAAATTTTTTTATGATACATCATATCGTGCCACGGTCCTATATTTTAGTTGCCGAGCCAAAGATGCCCTTCACCCAAACACGTTGTTGCTAAGCTAGTGCTAACATCCTATAAAGCTATTGCCATCGTAAACTCATCCAATACCTGTGTTGAATTTAAAAAATTACCCGAGTTACAAAATATAAATAATGTGCGAGTATATATATATATATATATATATATATATATATATATATATATATATATATATATATATATATATATATATATATATATATATATATCACTGCCCAAGTACATGATGCGGTTAGCTCCCCCCCCCAATGATCTACAGATACTATTTATTAGTCCCACATTCGCGTCATTTCATTGTAAATATTACACTTTCGCCAAGAAGCAAAAGCTGCTTGCTGGACATAGTTGTGCAACCACTCCAAACACGCCGACAGACAAGTTTCACGTATGGCTTCCATGGTATAGATCCTGTACAATAACACGCTCATAACGCTACTTTGTCAAACTAATTTACTTGAGGGTCCTTTATACCCTAGCAACGGTTGGACGGTCGGGCCTCTCACCCCTATCGATCTCGTTCTCTATGGCAGCTATAACACTTATTATTTATGAAGGACGCTTTTAGCTGTCATTTTATTTACTCTTTTAAGAAGCTCTATGATCAATATAAGGGGAAAATATTCAATCCTTACACTGACATCATCAATCCTATATATGAGTGCCAAGTGGGTGTCAGTTTACAGCAGTGTTTTTTAACCATTTTTTAAATCAGGGCGCACTTGTAGAGCACGAAGATAAAATTAACCATAAAACTGCAAAATAGGTATACAAAAAGGCTTTTGAATGAAGCATGTACTTTTAAAACATTACAATATATTTTGTCACGCATGTTTGTGTGAGAGCTGTGCTTGATGTGCTTTAGTAATTTTTTTTAATATTAGGCCTTATATGTGATAAGCATACTCTCATTTCCTTATCAATAAATCTAATATTTGATCTATTTTTACATTTAATGTTGGTAAATGCAGAAAATTCTAATTTACAGAGGTATGATGTTTAGAACTGCAATAAAATATTCAGTGCTTTACGAGTTATTGATGGATTTTCTTTGATGGAATAACAAAATTGATGAATGGGCATCTCTTTAGGTTCGATTTTTAAGATGTCCCTCTCGCGGCACTTAGGTCAAAGGATTACAACCGATTCCTGTACTCAAATGTCATTATAGCTGCTTCTCACATACTTTAGGACGGATTATTCTAAGATTTTATATCAACCATTCACGAGAGAGAGAGAGAGAGATAATAACTGATATATAACCCTTGAGGAAGGGAAAAGGGAGAGAATTATCCATTTCTTTTTAAAGATGAAGCAAATGAGCATCCAGTTTAAAATATCAAACGATAAAGACTTAACTCAGACATGGGAAGCCACGTGCCTATCCGCAGATTTGTTATTTAAATACAAATTATATATATATATATATATATATATATATATATATATATATATATATATATATATATATATATATATATATATATATAATCATAACTTACTTTTTCATGAACTTGGGGCGCACCTTTCAGGGGGCACCGTTGAGAAACGCTGGTTTACAGTACCATCAAAACCAGAGTTAGATACATAAACACACACACACACAGTTACTACAATGACTTCTGTTGACAGTAAATAAACATTAAATGCCTCATTATGTATGGCTTTACAGTTAACGTTCCCAACCAAGAATCAAGAATGCAATTGGTGAGAAAGTACATCGTTATTTCACAAATAATGAATTCTCAGCAAAACCAAAACATTTAAATGATTAAAAAAATAAATAAATATGAAAATACTGCATACAATACACGATGCATATCTAGAGCACTGTATATATATATATATATATATATATATATATATATATATATATATATATATATATATATATATATATATATATATATATATATATATATAAGGACAAAAAGAGGATACTTACAATAAAAAGTACAGTCCCCAAGCGGATCCTGCTCCCCAAACGTTGGGGGTGACCCCCCTGTAAAGACCTCGTATGCCTTCATGACGGAAGATCTGAGCGATGGCCTGACTGAGGCCGGTGTAGTGAGGTTTAGCGGCGGAGGTCGGCCCTTCGCTAACTGAAATGGAGCGAAGGAGGACATCTTTATATACAGATACCATATCTGTTCACAGGTAGAAAGAAGTATCTTACAAAACATGCTACATGAAAACGTTTGGGAACTGACACGAATTGTTAAGTATAAGCATCACCATTATTAATTATTATTATTACTCCACCTTATAAGGTCTTCTCCATACATCCATAATCTGAATGAATAAATCAAATGTGTAGGTATGACGTAAAGAGAATTCAGGATGACTATACAGTGTATATGAAGTAGAGATGATAATGATAATGATGATAATAATAATAATAAACACTATGCACTGGTTATTGCTCAATCTTAAAATGACACACACACACACACTCATATATATATATATATATATATATATATATATATATATATATATATATATATATATATATATATATATATATATATATATATATATATATATATATATATATATATATATATGTATATGTATATGTATATATATATATATATATATATATATATATATATATATATATAATATATATATATATATATATATATATATATATATATATATATATATATATATATATATATATATATATACAGGATCAACCGAAGAATCTCCGCCCAGACCCAACCAGGGGGGAGATTCTTCAGTACTATCTGTTTAGGTTTGGTTAGATTAGGTTATGTTAGGTCTTTATTTCGTAACTGAAACTCATCCATCCATCTATTCCAAGGTAAATAAACAGACAGACCTAACCTAACCTAACACATCCCTTCCCATCTGACATATCACAACACTCCCCATCACTGGTTTATCTCTGAAATTGTTGCGCCGGGCACTCAGGGGGGGGGGAATTCTTCAGTTGATCTCAGTTTGGGGGGGGGGGAGATTCTTTAGTTGGGTACTCTGGGGGGAGATTCTTCCGTTGATCATATATATATATATATATATATATATATATATATATATATATATATATATATATATATATATATATATATATATATATATATATATATATATATGCCTCACCGTATTCCCTGCGTGTCGTAAAAGGCGACTAAAAGTGGACGGGGCGGGGGGACTAGGAATCCCCCCCCTTGTATCAACCTCCTACGAGACGTCAAAGAAGGGGGGGAGTAGAGGGGAGAATAACTTCTCCCCAAACTTTCCTTTCTTGATGTCGGCTACCCCCCAATTTAAGGGGGAAACAGCCAAGGTATATGTATGTATGTATATATATAAATATAAATATATATATATATATATATATATATATATATATATATATATATATATATATATATATATCTCGGTTGGAAATAAATTTTTTTTACTAATATAGAAAACAAAAAATTAGTATACCATGTATGTATGTATGTACATATAGTTGCCCTATAGAACTGGTTCACTAGATGTGGTTCAGTGTCGAGAAAATCTTATAATAGCAACAACCAAAACTATCATAATTTCAAAATGAGACAAAACTTTATATTACGCAATCAAATCCATAAAAATAAATCACGGGTTACCAAACAGGAGTCAATGCCAAGGGCGTCGATGCCAACTGCAGAGGGATTTACAATAAGACTGCAAAGCCTTACATAAAGTGCCACATGAGCAGAAAGTACTGGCTGTGCCAGGTATAATAAATAAAGACGAGGCTGCCAAGGCCAGATACCAATCCGGTACACGGCCGCACGTGATCACCGAACAACGAGAATATATTACTAGTAGACGGTGTCAAAATTATACCACGTAATGCATAGCCAGGCGATCTGTCACTATACTTGGTTGTAGGTACATTGAAGCGAAAAATAGGCTGGCTATATTCCTTATACTGCTAACTAAGTACTATACTGTAAATTCCGGACATAACTAAACGCGCACCAAGCCAAGAAGTAAGACGGCACTTAGCCGTCCCCCGAGTATTTGGGTTTCATCTCGTGTGTAGATGGCTTTATAAGTACAAGACGATAACGCACAAAACGATATCAGATTAGAGCGCTGACCTTACCTGATGTTATACAATCCCAATGTCCAAGAATACGAAACTATGACAGAATATATGGAAGTAAACACACAATGAAAACGTAACGTGGATACGCATCATGACCAAAAAATGAAATGAAATAAAGTGCCTCGGGTGTTAGTCTTAATTTTACAGCACAAGTAATAGGTGGCGAAGAATGTGAACCATCTTCAGTCACGGCCAAAATAAGGATGTTATAGTTCATATAGAGAAGCGAGCACTTGTAATATGCAACTGCCGATCAATATAGGGTAGTATAAAAGCAAGAACTTTTAAAGGCATCTTCAAAGATGACCGTTTTTAGTCAATGCAAAGTGCTTTACCATAACTACTTGGCAGAAAAAAACCCATGAACAGACTTGGCCCAACTCCATTTTTTTTTTTTTTTTTTTTTTTAGCGAAGAGTGAATTAAAGTTCATAATACCTGTAATCACAATTAAACTAGCATGATTAATAAACTTTGTATTAACTTTGAATAATAATAAGATTAAAATGGCAGAAGCATTCATTTAAGACTATTACTATTAAAAGTACAAATGGAAAGTTTTATGAGTTAAACAAATTCCGACTTGAACAGTTATTTTTATTGCAAGCATCGTTATTATTATTATTAAAAAAAATCAACAGTAAAGCTATTAATGATGAAAGATGCTAAAACGCTCTGGAGAATATGAAAAAAACACAAAACTAGATGTAATCATCCCTTCGCTGTACTGAAATCACGGGTCCTCATTCTGAAAGGAGGTACAATTGTATAAATATTATGTACATTTATTCTGAGGGACTAAGGCCCGATTTCTTAAACACTGTAAACCTAGGATATCATATTGTTAGTTAGCTAAACACATACAAATACACGCATGTGACGCGGTTCTGTATATGGCTAGGATTCCGCAAGGGATATGTCATAAATACGCCAGAATTGGCAGTGTCGATGTAGGCATGAGGAAAGAACCGTTCTGAAGGAAGACTCAACACGGAACTGGGGTTAAAAAGGGCCATCACGCCAAGTAACGGTCACACCTGCCTAATTCAAAGTCCTGCGCAAGAAGGCACCGTCCTAGCCCTTAGGAGAAGAGGGAGTCTGTGACTTAAACGCAATCCTATTAAAAGTACTGGGAGTTGTTATCTTTACTTGATCCATAGTATGCTCTCGAAAGACTGACAAATAGTGAAAAAGAGGTTCTTGGACAATACCAAACGGAATGAATGTGTGAGAACCTTTCCATTATTACCATCACTATAAACAAATATAGGGGTACCGGCAAATTTAAATGGTGAACATACACAATTACCATGAAACCAAATAAAAAATTTCTCGTATATATGAAGGACCATTTGGTAAGGAAAAACACATATAATCATTCCCAATACAGTATATAAGAGTTTTTATAACAATTAACATTATTCTTGTGTCGATAAAAACACATTATGAGGGGAAAAAAAAAGCCACGGGGGGAGAGAGAGAGAGAGAGATAAAAATATTTTTTAACCAATGAAACAAGTGTCATATAGTAAAGAGAAGGCACTGATAATGATCTGTTGACTTTGATATTCATCGTGTACTTATCTCTAGAGAAAATTCAAATGTCATGATCTAGTTTTATCTAACTGCATTCATGAATATGTCATATAATACAATCAAGAATATAACGCCGCTAAAACCGAATTTCCATTTGATGAAAGTATGTGCATATTAGCATTAATAATGAAGTTGTTGTTGTTCCGGCTTTACGTCACAGACTCCCTTTTCTACCAAGGGCTAGGACGGTTGCCTTCTTGCGAAGGACTTGTTTTGGCAGATGTAATCCTTACGCTGAGTGCATGCCCTTGCTAACCTCAGACCGTGACGGGGCGCGAACCCTCGACCTGACGCCTCAGAGTCGCGGACGCTACCGGTTGAGCCACGGTGACTACTTTAATAATGATATATATATATATATATATATATATATATATATATATATATATATATATATATATATATATATATATATATATATATATATATGGTCTCATGCCCCCTTTTAAGGGGGGAAGGGGGATGGCCGACCCAAGAAATGCGCATTCACCATGATCCACACACACCTCAAACACTCCTCTTAGCTCCTTGGGAATAAAGGGTTACCGCGTCTCCCCCCTTCCACTGTGCAAGGATATCCTAAAATGATTCCCGACAGCCGCAGCTGGTTTATCCCAACTGCTTCATCACAGAGCAACTCCCCTTACACCCGTCCACCACAGCTCACTGAGCTAGCAGGAGCGAGAAATCACTCTGGTCCGCGTCATCTATGCACAATCTTCCTCCACTCGTTCCTATCTCTTGCAAACACTCTTCCCTGTTCCACTTATATTCAATGTCCTTTTCACGTCATCCACCCACCTCATTTTAGGTCTCCCTCTTGACTTAACTCCTTTTGCATTGCACACACTCTTCACTATTCATTCATCACTCATCCTTCCCATGTGTCCAAACCAACTCAACACTCTCTGATCTAACCTATCCGACAACTTCATTTCAACGAGAATTCTCTGCCTGACATACTCATTTCTTACACCTCATCTCCATTACATTCAACTTGTTACTTTCCTCCTCTCTTGCATTCCAAGTCTCTGCTCCATACAGTGATGTCGGCACAATCACACCTTCATATATCCTTCTCTTTGCATTCTTTCCCGTATATATATTTCTCATTACAATTTTGAACCCACCTAGACATTTACTTGCTTCCTTCACTCTGCGATATACCTCTACATCCACTCGTCCATTCCTTGATTCATGTGTCCCCAGATACTTAAAACTCAACTTCTTCAAGCAACTCCCCATTCACTCCTACATTCAATCTGCGTACATTTAACACTTTTCGTGCATCTCATGACTTTACTTTTACTAATATTCAACCGCAACTTCCTTCTTTCACACACCAACAAACTCAGTCACCAAATGATTAAATTATTTCTCAGTTTCAGCCACTAGAACAGTATCATCTGCAAAAAACAATTGATTCATTTTCCATCACCTTCCATCTTCACCCACTAGTTCCGACCCTCTGTCTAATACTCTCATTTACTTCCCTGCTGGCTAGTACAGTGATAACGTGCTGGCTTCGCATTCACGAGGTCGAAAGATCGGTTCCCGTCCAAGACCGAGAGTTTAAGCTGTTTACTGGCAGAAACTGCTGTGGTTGGACACCACAGTGGGGGGTTGGGGCTTGCCCGGCTGACGAATACCCATTGTATAATGAAATGGAAATAAAAGTTTGTTTGTTGTTTGTAAACACTCCACCCATATACACATCAAACAACCATGGCGACATTAAACAACCTTGACATTCACCTCAAACCAATCACTTATACCATTCCCAACTCTCATACATGCTCTACTATTCATGTAATAACTCTTCACCGCAGTCAACAAACTTCCACTTATCCCATACAGTTGCAACACACTCCACAACCCTTCTCTCTCTACCCTGTCATATGCTTTCTCTAATTCCATAAAAGCCCAAAAAAGTGTCCCTACCTCTCTCCAAGAACTTTTCACACTCATGTCTTACCACAAACACCTGATCCACATATCCTCTTCCTCACATGACCCCACACTGTTCTTCCCCAATCAATCTCTCAGTACCTTTCCTAATTCTCTCGATTAACACTCTTCCATATACCTTACCAACTACACTCAACAAACTAATTTCTCTAAAACTACTACAATCATACTTATCTTCTTTCCCTTTGTAATGTGGAACTACACATGCACTCCTCCAATCAACTGGGACCCTCCCTTTCCTAAAACATACATTCAACAACCTTAATATCCATAACAACTCCCCATCTTTTGAGAAGTATTCACCATGACACCTATCTATCCCTGGTGCTTTACTGGCTTTCATTGCTCTCAATGCCAAATGTACCTACTCTTTTGTTATTTCCCAATCATTCTCATCACCTAACATGACATTCTCCATTCGTTTCCCACAACCACAATCTCCGCCTCTCTATCATCTTCCTCATTTAGCATGTCCTTGAAATATTCAGCCCATCTCTCTCTCACCTTTACTTCATCTACTAACAACTGCCCATCTGCTTCTTTCACCCTCTCCTCCAAAATTCTCCTCTCTCTTCCTCACTTTTTTCACAACCAGGGCCATATGCACTCACAAACACCCAAGCCTTGCATCCCAGCCTCATTTCAGCCACTACTATTCGAGATGATACTTCCTTCCATTGCACCCCACACTTATCTCTTCACTTACTAATAGAGCCACTCCCTCTCTTCATCTCCTGTTCTCAACTCCAGACACCCTACCCTTAGTTTTGCTCAGTGCAAGTACATCCATCTTTCTCTCCACAAACATACTCCCTATTACTTTCATATACACCACAACCACGCACATTCAGAGGCCCAATAGCCAGGGCTCTGGCTGGATCTCTGCTGCCAGAATACCCTTGCATCTCTTGGCCACCCGTAGGATAAAAAATACAGGAGGGGATTCCAAGTCCCTCCCCTCTGCCCCATTCAGTCGAGTTTTACATGCAGAGAGAAACAGAGGAATTATTCTTAACCTGCTCCGTCACACACACACACACACACACACACACATATATATATATATATATATATATATATATATATATATATATATATGAATAAAATTTTACCCCTTCACCGGAACTCGAACCTAAGACACATACTTACTGTGCCAAGGCGCTACTAACTACACCACAGAAGGGCTAAGAAAAAGGACAACCTCAAATTATAACTGCTTTGTTAGGAATGAAAACATTTTTTTTTCATATTACAACTTCTCCCAACCTCACTCGTGGCATCGTTTTCGCATTTACTTCAAATCCCAATCTATACTGACATCAATAATAATCAAGTAAACATTAACATATGTGAAAACTTGAACCATATTTTACTCCTGACCGGGACTCGAGCCTAAGACACGATTACTGTGTAAAAGTTTTGAATTAAATGCGAAAACGAAGCCAAGAGTGTTTGGGAGAAGCTGTAATATGAACGAAAAGGCATTCAGAAAGAATGCTTTCATCCCTAGTAAAGCAGTTTGCTTTGAGGTTCGCTTCTTAGACCTTCAGTGCTGTAGTTATTAGCGCCTTGGCACAATAATTGTGTCTTAGGTTCAAGTTCCGGTCAGGGGTAAAATATGATTCATATATATATATATATATATATATATATATATATATATATATATATATATATATATATATATATATATATATATATATATATATATATATATATATATACAGAAATATTTATAATCCCTTTGCGAATAAAACTGTTCAATAGAGGATGTTGGTAATGAGATTAATATCAGTAAGAAATTCTGTTTACCATTAAAATTAAGAAATTTAAAAAAGTAAATAACGCAATTAAGAAATAAATACAATTTTCAAGGTATTTACTGCAACTTTTACCAAGCCTTACTTGCTAGTTCATCGTTACACACATTTATCAATAATAACACCAGGGGAGCAGGTCTCCTATCAAACAGCCAAAGATTCCGCAACATTATTACGTATATATATATGTTATCTAACAGATGATACACAAAGTTTGATAAATTGAACATTAAATCTATGAAAATGTTGTCCCTTTTTAATCCTTTACCATCACGGAGTAGATTTTACTAAATCCAGATTTAGCAGCTAATTGTCTCTGCACGTCAGGCTTCATCATATCATAAAGAATGACATACATAAACACCAGCCTTGTTCTGGACAAAAGAACTTGACCTGGTAATTACGTTATAAGGCCTAAATGTGACCGTCCAAGGCCTTATAAGGCATAAATGTGACCGTCATAAGCCTATTACACCCTAAATATAACCCTCATAGGACTTTTCTAAACGAACGTCTTATCCAGTACGAAAATATTCTTAGGGCGAAAACTTTTCAGTACACTTTTTAATAATTTTAAAATCCTTATACAGTACTTTCATTACGGTAGAAGTTTTTATTCCTCTTACAAAGGGATACAATAAAAATGAGGAGTACATTTGCATATACTGAATGACAAAATTATGAAAAAAGGAAAATAAAAAATTTTCAAGGGCATCCGGCCACTATGGCTATGACGTAACTTCACCCCCTTACACGGAGAATGATCGGGGATGCTGAAATTATGAGAATGATCCGGGATGCTGAAATTATCTCCTTTTAACAACTAAGCTTGTCAAACAACCCTCAACATATACATTCACATCCCTAGTTTGAAAAATTCTCACGGAATATTTGCTACATTAAGCTAGGTTACTTCATCCCCAGTTAGGAGAATTAATAATCGAAACAAAACATTACTCTAGATATTTTTTTCAACGTGTTGCATTATCATTTCACACATTGGGGATGTGTTGAATACAGTTCCTTTACCAAAACATAGTCAATATTTGAATAAATATTCCATCATCTGGTGAAAAATAGGCAAAACTCACCTGCAAATCTGATTTTTAGGAGATCTAGGGGGTGAAGAATTAGAGTAGAGGCCACCCCACCCGAAACCCCAGCCAGAAGGTGCTCATACCGCACCCCAGCGAAAGGGTTCTTAAAATTCTTTGAGCGATTCATGTTCAATAACTATTACTAGTCTACTATCACTACTAGTCTCTGTAACTTCTCATGTTTCCTACAAAACACGTTAGAAAAAGCGTTTAAACACGAGCGCTGAGACGAACACGTCAGTCCGAACGTCTCACCGTCGATGGACTGTCGAAAAATCTGAACGTTGTCGCTGTCGGGTCTTCGGCCCTGGTCTCACGGGCGGCCCTGTCCCCTACCAACACGATCCTGCGTTTATCGGAATGATGCAATCCTCACAATTTCAAAATGCTCATGACTTTTCTGAAAAGAAATATCATAACTATTAATTAAATATTAAAGCAACGTAATATAGGATCATTTAATACTTTGCTATAATCAAATCTTCGATATATTTTTCATATTGTACATAATTTTCGAAAAGAACCATCCACTCAGTTCTCTACAGTAAGAATAAAGAACCATCAGTTAAGTTGAAAACAAAGATTTGCTTTGCACCTATTCAAAACAGGAGGGAAATTCTAACTTGGTGATATTCAACATCATGGCTCATATTTTGCGTATTCCGTAAGTAGAGAAAAATTACATTATGTGTTTTGATTCAGAGCTCTATTTTATTTGTCGATGAGGTTGATCATGAGTCAATTAGCCTTGAAATTTAGCTCGTGAGGTACCTTAATAGTAATACTGTGTTGCTTGAATGTTTGCACGAATGGAGTGCAAGACTTTTTAACATTTAAGGAGCTATACTGTAAGTTGTCAAGTGATATATGCGATAAATAGATATTGCTCATGTATTTCAAGTGATGCATATGACTTAAATAATCCAGCAGCAGCCGTATTTAGATTTTCTTAGCTATCTAGTAGCGCAAACAACAGGTACTGGGAGTTTGAAGAATTCTGAAGTATATCAGTTTAGTTAATTGGGTCTAATCATTTATGAAACCAGTACATAAAATTTCGGGTAGTTTACAGTTTAGTGGGCAATGCCGCTCAACGACCTCACCCCTCCGCTCAAGTAAGTATTTCGACCCTAACCTGTATGATGGGGGGGGGAGTTCCAGGGGGGGCAAAGCCCCCCTGGCTAAGAGGTTAGGTAAGTATTTTTAGTTGGGATAGTAAAAAATTGTTTCGTATGCCAGTTCTCTAGTTAGAGCCTATCGCCATCTATTGGTAGGTTTTGAACATTGGTATGGCCCGCTAAACTGTAGGTGTTCCTAAATGTCACTTCAACACACATTTAGGATAATATATTTTTATTTTTATTGAATTATGGTAGGTTGGATATTTAGTTCACACCCAACAAAGAAACGAGTTGATAAGTGAAATTATTGTGTTTTAGTTGTCTAATATGTTTTTGCCTTGTACTTTCATTTCAATCATGGGAGTGTGAACGTAAACATGTACCAACATATATTTTGTATGCTATTTGTCTTCATATGTTGTTTCTATTTGTCACTAATAATCCCCATTCAGGGGTGTACACAGATGAATCGAAGCTGGGAAATTAATGTTGGTTGCGCTCCCTATCGCCCCACTGGGGGCTTGAACATGGATCCGTCACCTCACGAGTCAATGGCAATCCCCAGTTGTCTTCATTTATGTAGGCATGCTTATATGGTAAATATATACTTTCACGCCTAAAATAAGTTGCTAAAAGACAATATATTTCCTGTTATTTATGTTGTCATTTTGTGTGTTTTCAAGTATTTTGATATGATAATACATGGTTAGTTTAGGTTTGGTTGGATTAGTTCACCCCAGTTAGGCAAGGCTCTTTAGATTAGGTTTTTGAAATTTCGTCTATTGTCAACATGGCAGATGTAGAAATTTTCCCACAGTTTTATATGAATTCAGTTTAACCAGAGTTGGGTGCCATTTCCAAATCCATTCAGCTGTCTCTAAAATACATTGTTAGATGGGAAGTCAAAGGCCTGATATTGACTTACAAATGTGTGGCCACTGTGGCGAAGTTAACGTTCACGAGTTTGATTTGTCAGGTCGAGGGTTCTTGACCTGCTACAATCTGAGGTTAGAAAAGGATTCACTCAGTGTAGCAGTCACACTCTCCAAAACTTGAGTCCTTTACAAGAAGGCACTGCCCTAGCCCTTAGTAGTAAAGGGAATCCATGACTTAAAACTGTTATTGGCATACAAATAGGATCTATACTGGCTAGGTGTTTGGGTTGTTAGCAAGGCCCATAGTGGTCTTTCTGAGTTGGAAATGGTGAAAAGCAATCAATGTTCTTTAGAGAACTTTTAAGGAAACTAAAATAACACTGGTATAATTTTTAATGACTTGGGTGAGAATTTTGGTAAAAAAAAAACAAAATGGCTTTTTCATCAGAAAAAAATCGCCTTAGAATTGCTATCTAGTAATACTAACCTAAACTAAGCCTGTGAAATATTGGAGCAATGCTATTTGTTGTTGAAATATGCATTTACTGTACCATCATATTATTATGACGCCTTTAGCACACTACTCTGATATGTTTTCGACTCCTAAGTATGTGCTATCCAGCCCATCTGTATGGAGGTATTAACATTACTGATTGTAGTTCAGAGGTACATACATAGACACAAGTCTCATTCCCCCTTGTAAGGGGGGTGGCCGAGCCAAGAAACGCGCAGTCACCACGATCCACATACACACCTCAACCACTCCTCTCAGCTCCTTGGAGATAGAGGGTTGCCACATCTCCCCCCCTTCCACCCTGCTTGGGTCACCCACATGGTAGGTGAGCAAGGATATTCTACAGTGAGGCCCGACAGCCACAGCTGGTTTACCTCCACCACTTCATCAAATGGCAACTCCCCTCACACCTGTCCACCACAATTCACTGAGCTAGCAAGTGCGAGTAATCCCTTTGGGCCGCGTCATATACGCACAATCTTCCTCCACTCATTCCTATATCTTGCACACACTCTTCCCTCTTCCACTGACATTCCACGTGCATTCAGTGCTCTTTTCATGCCATCCATCCATCTCATTCTAGGTCTCCCTCTCAACCTAACTCCAATCACTTCTGCACTCCACACACTCTTCACTAATCGTTCATCACTCATCCTTTCCATGTGTCCAAACCATTTCAACACTTTCTGATCTAGCCTATGTGACAGCATTCCATCACCTGTTCTCTGCTTGACATCCTCATTTCTCACCCTATCTATTCTAGATATACCAACCATACCTCTCAAACACCTCATCTCTACTACATTCAACTTGTTTGTTTCATCCTCTCTTGCATTCCAAGTCTCTGCTCCATACAATGCTGTCTGCACAATCACACCTTCATATATCCTTCTCTTTGCATTCATTCCCAAATATCTATTTCTCATTATACTTTTCAACCCACCTAGACATTTAGTAGCTTCCTTCACTCTGTGATTTACTTCTACATCCACTGCGACCCCAGATACTTAAAACTCTCAACTTCTTCAAGCAACTCCCCTTTCAGTCCTACATTTAATCTGCCAACATTAAGACTCCTCATGCATCTCATGAATTTGCCAATATTCACACGCAACTTCCTTCTTTCACACACTTATAAACTCAGTCACCAAATGATTCAATTCATTTTCAGTATCATCCGCACTTAGCAACTGACTCAATTTCCACAACCTTACCTCCTCACTCACTAGTTCCAAGCCTCTTTCTAATACTCTTTCATTTACTTCTCTTACCACTCCATCCATATACACATTAAACAACCATGGCGACATTACACAACCTTGACGTAACCCATCATTCATCTCAAACCAGTCACTCTTATCAATCCCAACTCTCACACATGCTCTACTATTCATGTAAAAACTCTTCACCGCATTCAACAAGCTTCCTCTTATTCCATACAGTCGCAACACCCTCCACAACCCCTCTCTATCTATCCTGTCATACGCTTTCTCTAAATCCATAAAGGCTCAAAAAGTGTCCATACCTTTCTCCAAGAACTTCTCACACACCATTCTTACCGCAAACACCTGATCCACACATCCTCTTCTTTTCCTGAACCCACACTGTTCCTCCCCAATCAATCTCAGTACCTTTCCTAATTCTCTTGATTAACACACTTCCCTATACCTTACCAACTACACTCAACATACTAATTCCCCTAAAACTACTACACTCATACTTATCTCCCTTCCCTTTGTAAAGTGGAACTACACATGCACTCCTCCAATCAACCGGGACCCTCCCTTTCCTGAAACATACATTCAACAACCTAACCATCCATTCTACAAATGCCTCCCCACCTTTTAACAAGCATTCAGCATGACATCCATCTGTCCCTGGTGCTTTACCTGCTTTCGTTGCTCTCAATGTTAAATATCCCTCCTCTTTTGTCATTTCTCTATCATTCTCATTGCCCAACATTGGAATTCCCCATTCGTTTTCTACAGCCACAATCTCTGCCTCTCTATCATCTTCCTCATTCAGCAGGTTCTTGAAATATTCAGCCCATCACTCTCTCACCTTTATTTCATCCACTAGCAATTTCCCATCTGCTCCTTTCACTCTCTCCTCCCTACCACATTCACCTTTCCTCACTCTTTTCACTTCCTTCCAAAACATCTTTTTATTCCTTCCAAAATTCTCAGACAAGCATCTGCCCCACTTTACAGCTGCTTCTCCCTTTGCCTCCCTCACCATGTGCTTCGCTAACTTCCTCTTTGCACAATGCCTTTCATACGTCTCTACATTACCTATCTGCAACCATACCTTGTAAGCCCTCTTCTTTACAGCCACTACTGCACTCACCTGCTCATTCCACCATTCACTACCTTTCCTTTTACTTCCACCAGTTAATCTCCTTCCACACACTGCCTCGGCACACTTCATAACCTCCTCCTTGAAACAGCCCCATTCTTCTTGCACTCCCGCCTCCACTTTTTCTTTCACTACATTCCAAACATTTCTCACACTAGCCTTATACTCAGTTTTTCATTCACTTTTAGCACCTCTCTACTTCTCTCGCTTCTCTTTCTCCACTTTTCTCCCACTCTCACTCTACTTTCCACTAAATAATGGTCAGATATTCCACCACTAGCTCCTCTCAGTACAATCACATCCAATACTCTTCCAGTCACCCTCCTGTTCACCACAACATAATCCATTAATGCTCTGTCAACTACTCTTCCATTATTCACTCTGACCCATGTATACTTGTGCACATCCTTCTTTTTAAATACAGTATTAGAAATCAACATTTCTCTCTCAGTACACATTTCTATCATTTTCTCTCCATTCTCATTCCTACCACGTACTCCATACTTCCCAATTACACTATCCACTGGCTCATCCCTACTCTAGCAGTTAAATCTCCCATCAACACCACAGTCACATTCATTCCCAAGTCTTCTAAACACTCGTTCAATTTCATCCAAAATTCTTCTCTTTCTACCTCACTTCTTTAACTGCCAGGGCCATATGCACTCACAAACGCCCAAGCCTCGCATCCCAGCATCATTTTAGCCACTATTATTCAAGAAGATACTTCCTTTCATTCTACAACACACTTATTCATCTCTTCACTTAATAACAGAGCCACTCCCTCTCTTCCTCTCCCCCTCTCAACTCCAGATGTCACCTCACCATTCCCTTTTATCTTAGTTTCACTCATTGCAAGTACATCTATCTTTCTCTCCACAAACATACTCCCTATCACCTCCCTCTAACTTTCATATTAGAATAACTTTTTCCTTTTGTGACTCTATTGTCTTAATTTCAGTTTTTAAGAGTTTAGCATAATCACAAGAAAAAAAACACATGATTTATATTCCTCCAATCTATCTGTCCATCCTCTGAATGTTAATTACCGAATGATCTAATTATACCTACAGTGTGCACTTTCAATCTGACTTCCTTCAACTTCACCCACTGTACCAGTAACACTTTCCATTCCTCTTGAAGGAAATTTGTATCATATAACAATAATACACCCAGTTCTTGGAATAATGCGAAGATAGGTTCTCAGACGTGACGTGTAATGTAAAAATCGCGTAATGCAATGAGTAATTTTCCATAAGAAACTATGATAGTGAGCATAGATACATTTCACTTGAACGACTGAATCATATGAGCTCACCACAACTCCTTGTACCACTCTCCAACACTTGCTTCCATCCCTAGTAACGAAGTTATCCTACAGAAACACGGATTATCTAAGTCAAATTGATGTAAAATGCAACGCAACGAAAGGATATAAAAACATCGCTATTTATGACATTACTTTACTATGAATGCTTACATAAAAGGGCAGTTTTTTGCTATTTATAGTTTAGATAGAGCCCTTTTTTTTTTTTTTACACCTGGCACCAACACTGGCTTCCATCCCTAGTGACGAAGTTATTGTGCAGAACCTCTGATTATCTAAGTCAAATTATTATAAAATGCAACACAATGAGAGGATATCAAAACATCGTCATATATGAGATTAATTTACTATGAATACTTATATGAAAGGGCACTTTTTTGCTGTTTATAGTTTAGATTGAGCCCTTTCCTTTTACACCTGGCACCAAAACTTGCTTCCATCCCTAGTGACGAAGTTATCGTACAGAAACGCTGATTATCTAAGTCATATTGATGTAAAATGCAACACAACGAAAGGATATCAAAGCATCGTCATTTATGACATTATTTTACTA
>JAXCGZ010022654.1:130000-132500 GCA_037179515.1 Halocaridina rubra | reverse complement strand
ACCATTCTCAAACCTCGACCACGCACCCGCCCATTCAGCTCTCTTACGACTCCATCAGTTTACAAATTGAACAGCCATGGTGACATCACACATCCCTGTCTCAGTCCCACACTCACTGGAAACCACTCACTCACTTCGATCCCCACCCTAAAACAAGCTCTACTGCCCTCATACAAACTCTTCACTGCATGCAACAATTTACTATTAATTCCATATAATCTCAAGACATTCCACATTGCCTCTCTATCAACTCTATCATACGTTTTCTCCAGATCCAAAAATTCAAAATACACATCCTTACCCTTTGCAAAATATTTCTCACATAACTGCATAACTATAAAAATCTGGTCTTTACATCCTCAACCTCTCCTAAAACAACTCTGCACTTCCGCAATCACATTTTCTGTCTTATCCCTAATCTTATTAACCAGTATCCTACCGTACACTTTCCTACCACACTCAACAAACTTATAACCCTAAAATTACTGCATTCATACACATCTCACTTACCTTTGTATAGGTGCACTATACAAGTAATCACCCATTCCACTGGCACCATTGACAACATAAAACATATATTAAACACTCTCACTAACCATTCCAATGCAGTCACACCCCCTTCTTTCAACATCTCCACTCTCACACCACCCATTCCAGGTGCTTTACCTGCTTTCGCTTCATACAATGCCCTTTTCACCTCCTCTCTTGTAATCTCTCTCACATTTTCATCTCCCATTACTGGCCCTTGAACCCCCCCCCCACTTCCACTATAGCTGCCTCTCTATCTTCCTCAACATTCAGCAAGCACTCAAAATATTCTGCCCATCTTTTCCTTGCATCGTTCCCTCTTAACATCTGTCCCTTCACATCTTTCACTGTCTCTTCCATCCTCGATCCACCCTTCCTTACTCTCTTCTTTTCTTTCCAAAACTTCTTTTTATTCTCCTTATATGACCTACTAAAATCCTGTCCCCACCTAACATTTACCAACCTCTACCTTCCGCTTGGTTTCCACATTTTTCTCCCTATATCTTTCATACTTCTCCCTACTGTTACACTGCAGCCATTCCTCAAAAGCCCTATTTTTCTCTAATTTATATATTATATATACATATATATATTATATACACATATATATATTATATATACATATATAATACATATATAATATACATATATGCTCTAGTTCAACCTGTTCCTAAGAAGGGTGACCGCTCTATTCCTTCTAACTACCGACCTATTGCTCTAACCTCCTCTATTGCTAAAGATTTCGAAATTTTGCTCAATGCTCACTTCTTGAAACGCCTTGAATCTAACTCACTTATCTCCGATCACCAGTACAGTTTCCGCAAGGCAAGATCCACTGGTGATCTCCTGTCCTATCTTACTCATGTGTGGTCATCTTCTCTGAGGAACTATGGGGAATCCTTTGTCGTCGCCCTTGATATCTCTAAGGCTTTTGACAGAGTCTGGCACAAGGCCTTGTTGGCCAAACTCCCTGTCTATGGCTTTACCCCTTCTTTCTGTTCTCTGATTTCCAGTTTTCTTACTGACCGTTCTATATCTGTAGTTGTTGATGGCGCGACATCTAGCCCTTTCTCTGTTTCCAGTGGTGTTCCACAGGGCTCTGTTCTTTCACCTACTCTCTTCCTTCTCTTCATCAGTGATCTTCTACAATCCCCATCTTCCTCTCTTCTTCATGCCTTTGCCGATGATTCTACCCTTCACTTTTCCTCTGCCTTTTCTTCACAACCTTCATCTGTTACTCGTAATCAATCTCGTATCACTCTTTCTTCTACTCTTAACTCCGATTTGCAGAGAGTATCTGAATGGGGCACTCAAAATTTAGTTAAATTCAATGCCTCCAAGACACAGTTTCTGGCTATCTCTTTATCTTCTTCTCCTCCTGATAACCCTATTGTCTTCGAAACTAATGAAATCTACCCTCTTAACTCTATCAATATATTAGGAATCCATATAGCCTCTAACTTGTCTTGGAGGAATCACATAATCCAAATTTCTAAATCTTCATCCAAAAAATTGGGGGTTCTGTTTCGTTTTCGTTATTATTTTTCCTCATTGCAGTTACTTAAAATTTACAAAGGTCTTATCTGCACCTGCTTAGAATACTGCTCACACATCTGGGGTGCTTCTTCCTTTACTTATCTTCTTGATAGGGTTGAATCTAAGGCAGTCAGACTCATTAATGATCCTTCTCTTACTTCTAACCTGGATTCTCTCTCTCTTCGCCGTAAGGTATCTTCCCTTTCGCTTTTCTATCGCTACTACTTCCATCGCTGCTCTGATGAGTTGGCGAGTTGCATCCCTCCTCCACTGCCGAGGCCGCGTAACACTCGCCAAGCGGCCTCACCTCACAGGTTTTGTGTGGAGATTTGTAGCTCGCGGATTGGTCGGTGCAGTGACTGCTTCTTCCCATCTGCCTCCAGACTCTGGAACTCTCTTCCTCCTTCTGTCTTTCCTAATTCTTATGACCTTTCAT
>JAXCGZ010022654.1:112500-115000 GCA_037179515.1 Halocaridina rubra | reverse complement strand
TCCTTTAAACCGCCCCCCCCCCCCCCCCGAATCTATCCTCATGGGCGCTTCTCCAGACAACTCTCTCTCTCTCTCTCTCTCTCTCTCTCTCTCTCTCTCTCTCTCTCTCTCTCTCTCTCTCTCTCTCTCTCTCTCAAGGTCACGTCAGTTGCACTCCCTCATGAATCCCCCCCGTCCAGCTCCCCCTCTATTTATTGGGTCCTCCCTCCACTTGATCCAGACCTTGATATCCTTCTGTCTTTCAGTCTTTTCTCTCTCTACTTTACAGGTTTGATAATTCTCTCTCTCTCTCTCTCTCTCTCTCTCTCTCTCTCTCTCTCTCTCTCTCTCTCTCTCTCTCTCTCTCGTTTATCACTGGATGTCTCGAGTGACATTTGTCTTTGGAAAGGAGCGCTATTTCCTTTATAGGTGTGGGGGGGGGGGGAATTCGATTCAGTGGAGATGATTTTTTCCCTGTTTCGTTATATTAGCCACTGGCGGAAGAGGTCTCATGTTCTCTCTCTCTCTCTCTCTCTCTCTCTCTCTCTCTCTCTCTCTCTCTCTCTCTCTCTCTCTCTCTCCTCACTGAACTTTTTACTTGTCAGGTTATATTTTTATCTTTCATCTTCTCATATATTTATCTTTGTTTGTCTATCCATTCTTTCATCCTTCTCCTCCTGTAATAGGTAGTGTGTACTCATCGTGCCTGCTGAAGTAACAGTTAATCCCACGATGGATTGCAATATTGTTGATAATTAACCTAAAATAGTAAAAAAAAAATCTAAGAACCAACATTATTTTTTTTTATTTATTTTTTGCCTCCACGAGCGTTGGTGATGCAATATTGAGTGAGAGACTGAAATGTCATCGCCGGTGCGCCGATAATGCCCTTGGTAAAAGATCACTTTTGGCTTTAAAATTGTGCTTTTTGTGTTACATCTGGAGGCGTTTGGAAGGGCATCCAGCCTTAATTGCAGTTATTGATCTCGCCAGTCTGTCCACCCCCATGATACGTCAAACAACAACATTGTTACATATCTATTTACGCAAGATGTTATGGAGGCTCGTGTAGGCTTTTTGGATTTTTTTTTTCTATTTAATTTTTATTTGATTTTAAGAGCCGCTGTACATATGTATTGCAAACATCGCCTTTACTGCAAAACCTCGGCGTGTATTTTGTGCAATTGACCTCATACATCATCCAATGCGGAATAACCCATTCAGGAGGTTGGTGGTACGGGTTCGGATCTCATGCTGTGTGTGTGTTGTTTGTAAACAAACAGGATATTATCTACAGATAATAGTTACAGTGGCACTCGTATTTTTTTTCTTGATTTGCCGAAACGTGTAAGGATTCTTACGTGAAGGTCTTGCTCCTGGGGAGAATTGTTTCTAGTTTTGGTCTCGTGACAAAGCTACTTGGTCCCCTTACAGACCAATAAGAAATGTGGAAAGAGACTCCTGTACGCCACATGTGCTAAAGGCTCATAAAAAAAGATGCATTACCAATCTATCCTGTTTAGCTTGGCTTGATTTTGTGAGGTAGTCTTTCGCAAAATAAAGAAAAAGCTGGTTTACAGATGGTATTGTTCATGATTTGTAATTAACAATGGACATTAATGAGAGAGAGAGTGTGTGTCTTACCGAGTGTATATTCCCCACATGGATGTGAGTTTTATTCAGTGAAAAATATTATCACATGAGGACGAAGGTATATCGGTTGAGAGAGAGAGAGAATGTTTAGGACGCCAAGTCCTGTTCTTATACAACAGTGGAGAACTGTAGAGAAGACATGAGTTTTTATCCGTTCATAGATCTTGTCCTCCATTTTGATTTCCCCGTCTTTCTATCCTACCTTTATCAAAGTGTTGCATTTTATATTTGCTTTCTCTTCTTCTTCCTCCCTCCCTCCCCTCTCCTCCTTTGCTCCCTGTTCTTTTTGAAACGACAATAATTGAGGAAAATATGTCCGGTATTTATGGTGTTATTCTCTCTTTTTGGGCCATTCGGTATGACATAGGAAGAAAAAATATATAGTAAATGATCTACCGGTTATTATTCTCCCTGTTCTCCTTCCTTGTATGACAGTTTATCAAATTTCTAGAAAAAAAAATGTGTTTCAGCCTATACCCAGATTCCCTTTCTGCTTTTGTATACAATTCCATTGGCCATAGAATGAAGAGTACACCACTCATTATCTTTCTAATACGCCCTTTCCTCCCTCCCTCCCTCCCTCCCTCTCTTAATTTATATGATTTCTTTCACTTATATACATTCCTTCTCTCTCTCTCTCTCTCTCTCTCTCTCTCTCTCTCTCTCTCTCTCTCTCTCTCTCTTCTGTTGAAGAATATTTAATGAGCATATTCAAAATATTGGTTTCAGCGACATTTCGTGATTCTTTCGTAATGGTTGAAAATCTTATCCCTCAGACATTGAAACAAAGAGAAATAGCTCTTATGCACGAAGGCGTTCAAGTTCTTTACCAGTCTCCATGGCATGGCATTTACTTGTAGTGCCAAGA
>JAXCGZ010022654.1:102500-110000 GCA_037179515.1 Halocaridina rubra | reverse complement strand
AAAAGGAAGCCCGTGACGAAAAACCGATTATCATCATATGTTTCACAGTTGGTCCCTATAGGAAATGGGTTGGATACAGGCATCGAGGAACTGGAAATTAAGGACGGATTGTGTAGTTAATGCCCCGCGGTGTCTCCAGCCCATGGTAATTGCTTCTCGACTTGCACAATGTACTACTGTGGTACCGCGGTCCCAATGGATCATCCTCATCTTTTTATATTAATACATTAATATTTATTTATAAATTATTTATATTTTTGTATAAATTTGTTTGAGAGCTACAGGAAGCTCGCTATTGTTTACACACTGACACTGGTGAGTTGATAAGGCTACAAAAGCGTTTAGAACTTCTTGACATGATTACGTTATACTCGCTCTACGTGGCACAGTAACTTTTTTTTTTTGCCCCTCAAAAGGTTATTGGTGTTTTTATATTTATTCGAGGTGGTGGTGGTTTCACTGGGGGAGGGCATGACTTAAGAATCTTTAAATTCGGGTTCATTGGCAGGAGCATCTCCTTGGAGGTAACGTACGTGTGTGTGTGTGTGTGTGGTATATCTATCGAAGGCTATTGTGCTTTTTGACCACATCTCCACACCTCAGCATATAAATGTGGAGGGAGGAGAATGGCTATTTAATACGATTTTGTTTATATTTTGTGGGAAAGAAAATATGGGTGCTACTTTAGCGTGCAGTTTACCTCACTATTTGTAATCAGTTGTACCTTGACCTAACCTAACAAGGTTAGGTTTGGCCACAATTGCACCCTAACCTGACTTAACCTCACTTAGATAGATTGGGTTGACATATAGTCTTTTTCTACAACTATACGTATTTTATTGGTAGCGAGGTCGGTGATAGAGATGCATCGTTCAATAAATTAACAGCAATTTATTTAGAGAAAACTTGAACTAACTTGTGCCTAAAAGCTCCCATTTCTATAGTTCGCGAACTTCACTCTTTCCGCCCCCTTTGGGGGAGGATTCTAACTAGGATGTGAGTTCTGCCCCCGGCAAGGACTGACTTCTAACTAACTGACACGGGCTCTGTATGCCGTCCTATGGTGGCGGGTTTCCGAGTGCGCACTCTGCCCTTTAGCGGCTATAGGCGTCTATATGAGATGCCTTACGACACTCCCCACCACCACTCTGAAATATATCCCATAATTCTGACTAAGCATTTCTACTTTCATGAGAACCTTATAATTTTTTAACTATCAATATTTTATAAAATAAAAAGGGGCAGAACTATCTAATGAACTAACTTTCGAAACTATTACAATCTCATATAATTATCTAAACAGATTACAGGAATATCAAAATTACTGTGCAAAAGAAATGACAAAAGAAAAATATCTTCCTTACGCTAAGCATTGTAATTAAAGGCAAAAATGAAAATTAAGTATTTACAATTCCAATATATAGCTAGTAAGCATTGATAAAATTATTTAAGAACAAAGCTAATTAAGCTATGACATTACTCAAATAATACACAATACATTTGGACATGATATATGCTATTACTTACTAAAACAAAACATTTGTCATGGTGTGAAGAGTTAAAAATATTCACAATTACAATCTGTAATTACTATTCAAGGACAAAATGATAGCGAGAAACTAAATAAACATAATTACGTTACTTAAATAATATAAAATACAGTTGGTTATGATCTGCAAATATTAAATCATGACTTAAAACAATGATAATAGTTAAACAGAAGAACTTAACATCACAATTACGTTACTTAAACAGTATTAAATATAGTTGAGTATGATTTTTGCAAATTGTGACATTTAACACACATTATAGTGAAAAAAAAAAAGAATTCAACATGTACAATTGATAAATGACACTTATTCTAATAAACTTAAATCTAGGGGAGTCTTTGAGGGTATTCTTACTCTCTTATCACCGACCTCGCTACCTATAAAATACTCTCCACGGTTTTAAATATGTGTGTGGGCGTGCATGCGTTTGTGTATGATAAGTTTACTACACAACTTGAAGGTAAATGAAAACAATGTCAGTTAAAAATATTCACCCTCCACCTGGCCTCGTCATGGTAGGGTGATTTTTTTTTTTTTGCATTTATTGTTTCGTTTTCCATTTCAAGATGTGGGTTAAACTTTATGTTGTTTTTATGTCTGTGTGTCATAAAAGTGGTAGGACAATTGTCCCTTAGGAAAGCTGGCTAGTACAGTGGTAACGCGCTGGCTTCGCATTCACGAGGTCGAAAGATCGGTCCCCGTCCAAGACCGAGAGTTTAAGCTGTTTACTGGCAGGAACTGCTGTGGGTGGACATCACAGTGGGGGGTTGGGGCTTGTCCTGGCTGACGAATACCCATTGTAAAATGGAAATAAAAGTTTATATATATATTCTGACCTAAGCAAGTATGAAATAATAATTTTCCACAATGCACTGTTTTCAATCTTTATTTCATCATTGTGTGATATATTTCACATTAATATTTTCAAGGGGTAATCGTCCGCTCTTTCTTTAGGAGTAATTGTCCGCACTCCTGTCTATCTATCTAATATATATATATATATATATATATATATATATATATATATATATATATATATATATATATATATATATATCTATATATCTATATATCTATATATATATATATATATATATATATATATATATATATATATATATATATATATATATATATATATATTCGCACCTCATATGTTACCTAACCAATCCTAACCATTTAGTTCATTATTTCTTAATTATATTATATATTTTACTTTAGCATTATCAAGGGGCAATTGTCCGCTTTTTTCATGAAGAGTTGGGGGGGGGGCATTGATAATATGTGGCTCTTGGACATATATTGATTCAGATTGTTTTCATAAAAGAGGGGACCGCCGTAGCACAGGAGTTAGATCACTCGACTCGGAAAGGGTTCACCGCGGGGCGACGAGTAGGTCATCTAGACTTAGTTCGCAAGCTTTAACCCGTATCAACACTCATAATCGGGATTGGCAGTGATTTGTTAAAGGGAATACAAACAGAATGTTTGCGTTTTAGATAAAGCGAAAAGTGCAGCAGGAGAGAATAAAAATCAAAGCAATTTAGTAGAGGAAACTAAATCAGAAAAGTGGCCTAGATAACGATTTCAAAATAATTTCATGTTAAAAGCAGGCATCCAGTGGATTTAGTTAGGGCATAAGGTGGTGCATCAGGATTGGGAGGATGCCGCCTGAGATTTTTTAAAAGGGGTAATTTTTAACCCCTTTTTGGCAAAATCAGCGTTTTCGAAATTTGAGAAATTGAGACCAAATTTTCACATTATCTTCTTTTATTCATATTTCCATTCACTTAGCATAGGCTTTTTGTACATAATTTTATTGCTTATTATGTTGGCTAGATAGTGACATACAGTATAATAGAGAAAATTATCTAGGGGGGTTCCAGTAGGGGTCAAAGGTCAGCCTATGACGAATTACATAGTTTTCGCCCATTCTCCAAATAACAGGCAAAATAACCCATCGAAATCTATGATCTGCTAATTTTTGCACTTTGACAGCAATATTTAGGTAGTTAGACAGTTTTTGATGAGGGAAGGTTCATACCAAATCCTTCTAGAATCAAGAGGTAAAACGTCAAATTTGTCCCTTATTTTAGAAAGAGTCGATTATGCCCAGTCACTTTGTACCTTTATGCTAAACCAACCAGTGTGCTTGGGACTCTTTCTCCATTACATCCCTTGTTTCAAAATCTTGTTATGTGGCACAATTATCGAAGAGAAGTGTAGAAAAGGTTGTAAGGGGTCAAATTATGCTAATTTATGTTAATTTGGTTTAAAAAAGTGAACGACATGCACATCTCAAGAATAGTCATTACTTTTCTCCAAGTTCTTCATTTGTTCACACAGAAATGGATGATTTAGCTCCTTGAGTGTCTGAAGGGATCAAAAAGGGTCCAAAATAAGAATCAGAGCATGAAAATGGGTCCTATTCATCTCGCTCTTGGGGCAAGGAACATATCCCCCCTGATATATGTCTTGTGACCTGCCTTGACACAGCCACATCTTCTCCCACAGCCTGTAGACAACTGACTAGTTCCTTACATGCATTTGGGAGGGAGCTCAGTGACATTAACTTGGGAATTAGATCCCCACTTTTGTCATCAATCATCCATCTGCAGGATGTTGGATTTGGTAGTTGTTGTACAGCTTTCAAGCACTGATGCCACACCAAACTTTGGTAGTTGGCACGATGAATGTGGTATTCAAGGGCATCCTTGGTCGGGGAAAGGGCATCAAGGGAGCATTTGAGGAAAATTTCTTTCCTGACTTCGTTGATGCTTGTCATAGGGGTGTCTTTCAAGTACAGCTTGCAAACAAATCTCTCAACATCTTTGATTATTCAGTCATCAATATTGGCAGTCCCTAGCTTTCAAAGACATGCCCATTCTTTCATGAACACCTTCTAAGCAGTTTTCTTCCCGATATCAGCAAACTGACTGACTGAATCACAACCAGTCAAACTGTGGAATGCAATTAGGGTCTGAATCTTTTCATCTGGCAATGAAATTGAATGTATAGGTATAAAGGGTCGTTTGGCCTTCAGTCCCATACTGAACCATATTTCGGAGGGTAGGCTATCGCAGTGAGCTACTGCCAAAACGAGGACATCAGTGTCCCTACATTGAAGGACACATCGCTCATATCCTTACTGTGATGCATCAGCAGCATGGAGGATAGGCCTAGTATCTGCCTCCTCGTGATTTGAACTCAAGTGGTCAGTGCTCCTGCCTGTAGAAATCCATAGTTTCAGCAGATCATCGAATCCACCAGTAACAACCAATTCATGGGTTGGATTCAGCTTCTCTGCTATGTCCACCAAAGCTTCTGAAAGAAATGCAGCTAGGTCAGCCTTGTTTGCAGAGAGACTTAGGAATGAGTTGAAATTTGAGGGAAGCTTCACATCCTTTGAACTGATGACTCGTCTCATTGGTTTGACTTTTCCAGCTTCACTTCATTTGCTTCTCGTACCGGACTTGATGGACAGATCCTGATATCGATCAAGCAGAAGGTCAGCCCTTGAGTAGACAGGCCAAAATCGCTCAAGGACACTATTGCAGAACTCGACTGAAAGATCTTCAAACATCTGCACTTTGTCTGGCTTTCCGATTGCTTGGATAAGAGCAGCATCATCAATAAGCAGGCATGTCTTTGCTTCACTCTTTGGGAGAGACTTGAAGATGTCCATTTCTCCTACTAGCAACTCCTGGAGCTGGGCCTTGTCACTTGTGTGAAGTTTCCCATTCGTACTTGCTAGGAATCAAGGAACTTTCGAAAGTTCATGCCTCAGAATAGTGTTCAGATCAATATATCTTCCACTCTGTGCTGCAACAAACAATCTCTGGATCAAATTCTGGTCTGCTTTAATATCTTTCTGTTTCTCATCTCCTTTTGATTTGACTTTCACCTTGTACAGCCTGCTAATCGATGGAGTTTTCTTCCTAGCCAAGGTAGCATAGAAGTCAGTTGATTTCCCAGTCAGGCGAGTGGTGACGAATTCTTCGACAAGTGTTGTCCCTGTTTCACGAGCCTTGAGAACATCTTTGATCTAGTCTGGCACGACATCCTTGGTTGCAAGGCACACCAGGTCTTCAACATGCTCCTCAGTATCAGTGAAAATTCCCTGTCTCTGGAATTCAGCCATGATTTTGCGAAGGTCCTCCTCATCTCTCACCAGTCTTGTTGGTTGATCCAACCTCCTGATTTGTCCATTCTGCATCCACATCGCGAGCGACATCAATGCCAAACATCTTATAGGCTGCCTCTGCCATCTGTGACTTCTCGTTATACGTCAGGCACCACTTGTCACGTGCTTCGCTACGTCTGGTGATTCCAATTATTCCCCCTGCTTATCTTGGACACTTTGTTGACGTTCTCCAACGCTTGGTCCACAGAGACCCGACAAAACTTCTTCTTCGTTCTCTTGACAGAGAATTTCTTATTCATGAAGAGATGGTGGATCAATGAAGGAAGTTGGCAAATGTCAGCCAGGTTGACAGGGCCCCATCTTGCGTAGTTAGTGTGGTTGTACACCGCAAACCGAGGGAGCATCCTCTTGAAGGATGCCAGGTGTAATTCCCAATTCCCTTCCCTTTCTGCTTGGATGAAATTGAGCAGAATGGACACCATTTCCATATAGTTAAGCCAGAATGCGAACTGTGGCCTCTGGACTTGCTCATCATCAAATGCTTTCAACATTGAAATGATTGCCCCACTAATACTGGTCAGCTGTGAGAACACCCTCCTTGTCTCATCAGGATCTTGGTTTTTGAAAGCATTTCCATTCTCCATAGCAAATTTTTTTGCCTCAACTGGTAGAGCCCTTTCATTCCTATTGCAACACATCTCAAATTTAGCCCACAAAATTCGCCAGAGTGCCTCAATTGCCGGTTTGTGGCTGCGTACGGCCTTGTTGTATTCATCTCCACTCATCATCTTCCCTGCTTTACTTTCACCGTATACCCCACTCTCTACCCATACATCTTTTAGTCCTTCTCCCTTCAGATGCTGCCCAATAGCTCATAAAATTGACGATTATGTGAAAGCCACCTAACCGGATTATGGTGTTTCCGAACTCCTCTTGCTTTAGCCATACCATCTCCTTGGCCTTGCAGTATAGGGCTTGGTCAAATGTAACGACCATTTACTTCTGCCCTAGGAACTCGGAGATAAACTTGCATCTTGCGAGAATGGTGTATATTGTGTCTGGGTCATCTGCCTGGACTGTGAGAATCGCCATACTTGCAACAGTTACTATATATATATTATATATATATATATATATATATATATATATATATATATATATATATATATATATATATATATATATATATATATATATATATATAAATAAGTACAAACTGTTAGCATACAGCACTAAATAGTAAGGAAGCCCATCAGTGAAACAAAACTTATAAAACAATGCTATATTTCGGATCCTAACTGGATCCCTTCTCAAGGGATCCAGTTAGGATCCGAAATATAGCATTGTTTTATAAGTTTTGTTTCACTGATGGGCTTCCTTACTATATATATATATATATATATATATATATATATATATATATATATATATATATATATATATATATATCATATCTAATGACTCAAGAATTTTATTTGAAACATCCCTATAGTATGCTGTGACACTAGAAATCCTTGTAATTTGGATATAGGCTAAATAGGTAATATCCAGCCTCATTAGTCAACATTCACTGGCCTTCTGAAATACAGCAGGCCTACAGTACAGGTGGATATACATGTAGAATGGGCTATTGTACACAGCTGCACAGTGCAGAGCACATGCCATTGGGCTGTGCCCAAGTTTCATCTTTAATTTCAATTTTTGGTTTCTAACAACCAACTATTACCTACTTCAAGCCTGACTAGGTACTTGACAAGAATAATGAACCCTGTTCAGCCTTACTAACCTCAGCCCCGTCACGGACTG
>JAXCGZ010022654.1:92500-100000 GCA_037179515.1 Halocaridina rubra | reverse complement strand
TATTTGTCTTTTCTTTAATAATCTAATTTGTTTATGTGCTTTGTAATGGATCTCCCATCTGATTTTGTTTGTATATGGTTTACATATATAATTCTACTTTAAACTCTTACCATAGATACTATCTGTCAGAAAAATGATTTTTACAATATTTGTAATATATATATATATATATATATATATATATATATATATATATATATATATATATATATATATATATATATATATCTTTATATCTATCTTTATATCTACATCTATATATATATATATATATATATATATATATATATATATATATATATATATATATATATATATATTCGCAATCATGTGCCTGAACTCATGATGCATAGTTTTTGAGTAGTAGCCTGCCTATTTCAAAAAGTGTACTCAGTCTGACTGCAGAGTTGGCAGTGGACAGACGTCACTATTGCGAATTTCGCATCCTGGAAAACTCGCTCTCTTCTTTGCCGGCCATATTCTTCTTTCCCTGGCCTTTCCTATAAAGAAATCCATTGTTAATGATTTTATCCCACAGCTTTTGAATGATGATGATCAAATTTGGTGAAACACACTCTCTCTCTCTCTCTCTCTCTCTCTCTCTCTCTCTCTCTCTCTCTCTCTCTCTCCATACGCACACAGACTGCACGTAGGTTTAAGTTGGAATTTAAAAAAATCGAACATAAACCTTTCTCGGAGTATACGTTATTACTTTTCTTTAGTGATAATGATGAGGCGGAGGATTCATTAGAAGTTGAGAGCTAAAAACTGCAGCTACTATTTCTACTACCATTACTACTAGTACTACTGCCAGTGTTAATAATTATAGCACCACTCTTACTCATATAACTTAGTTTTGCAGTTTCCTAGGTATCTTTGCGATTAATGAGCACTGAAAAAGGGCGTCAACGAGATAATCTCAAAAGTTTCAATAGGTACTCTCTCTCTCTCTCTCTCTCTCTCTCTCTCTCTCTCTCTCTCTCTCTCTCTCTCTATCTATCTATCTATCAAAAACATATGTATCTAGTTGTAAAGAAAAAAAAACTTGAAAAAGTGAAAACTGACAGAAACTTGACATCTCGCTGGCATTCATTTTCTTTGTGTATTTGCTGATATTTAAATACACATATCATGGAAGTTCGGTCTTTGAAGTTAAATAATATAGAGAACAAATTTCTATTATGGTTACTTTATAGTGGATCTCATATATATATATATATATATATATATATATATATATATATATATATATATATATATATATATATATATATACTAATCATGTGTCTCAGGCTCGAATCTTGGCCAGGGGCAAAATATGTTTCATATATATAAATATATATATATATATATATATATATATATATATATATATATATATATATATATATATATATATATATATATATATATAGAGAGAGAGAGAGAGAGAGAGAGAGAGAGAGAGACAAACTCGTGAAGACCCTTTTCATCATCAAATGGTGTTATCGCTGAGCCTGCTGAGTACACAAAGATTTCCATACGAATTCCCAGGAAATTTGCATGGGTAGTCGAACTCAGGCAAGCGAGCTAAATGGTAGGCAGAAAGTATGTACAGTACAGCGATTGGGCTACCGAAGGGAAAATTTCTACAACTGCACCTCTCACATTTTGAATGGTGTGCTCACGAAGCCTGCGGATTTGAGAGAAGCTGCCAGACTAGGGGCGTTGAGATGATCAGCAAGAGTTGTGAATATCTGGCGAGTGAAGAACGAGGCATTCTCCAATACGTGTGCTGTGCTCCCAAAATAGCAAATCTTAAATGTCGTTCGCCTGCATCATTAATTGAGTGATCTATACTTATGCATGGCCGGTCTCACGTGTACTTACCTAGTTGTTGTAAGGGGAGAGAGTATTATTGTTGTTAGTTCCCTGTCTGGAAGGCACACTATTAGGCAGCGATAAAAACAATTTTAGTAGCATTTAAGTCCCTAGGAAATGGAAGAGAAAAACGTTGTGATGGAAGTTTAAAAAAACAGAACGAGAGAAAAAAAGGAAAAGGAAAAACAGAAGAAAATGAAGAAATCACCGACTTCCAAAAGGATGAGTTATAATATCCTTCATTAGAATTAGAATTTTCTTTCATTTTTTCCTCATTCGTAAAAGGGAAGAGGAGACGGAGTAAATCAACAACGATACAGGAAGCAGAAGAGGAGACCCTTCACTTCCTCTTAGAGTCGATATTTTTAGCTCTTCCTTGCCCGATGGCATGGATAATTCTCTCCAAGTTTTCCTCGTCTTTGACTTGGTAAGAAAAGAGAACCTTGGCTCTTGGCCAAGAGTAGAGAGAAGAAAGAGGAAGACGCCTTGAATCATAATATGTACCCATCAAAGTGATGAGTAGATTAAATGATGTGTGGGAACAGTGGTGGATCATGGTGTATCTTCTCTAGCCTAGCCTTCGCTTAGAACTCGAACCAAATCAGTCGCAATTCGTGTGGTATATCCTGTCGGCACACCTGACACGAAATACACCATTCAATGTGAGTTTCAGTATTGATATCGTATCAATGCAATCTCAGGCGTCAATTAGTCAATTTGCTCCTCTCGCAGCTTATATATATATATATATATATATATATATATATATATATATATATATATATATATATATATATATATATTTATTTATTTTTTTTTTTGGGGGGGGGGTTGTTATTTTATGGTTAAATAGCGGTCACTTTTATAATGCCAAATATAGGTCCTTTTACTCTAAGCTTACCCATTAGTATGAATGATTTTTAAGTTTATGTTGACTAAGCAAAGGAATAATTTTATAAAATGCCTCGTATCCCCCCACCTCACCTGCCCTCGCATACACCTTGCCCCCCCCCCCCATATCTCGCATCCTATCGAGTAACAGTAATTTAATGAACTAGTCTAGTGACCGCCCTGGCAAATGGTGCTCTCAAGGACGTCCAACTGTACATGAGCACCGTTTTGTGATCGCTTTTCCATCCATATACCAAAGCCATATTCCCCCTTATAAGGTGGGGGGGGGGGGGCTGAGTCAAAGAAAATAACGGTGCTCTCAAGGACGTCCAACTGTACATGAGGACCGTTTTGTGATCGGTCTTACATCACGGATTCCCCTTTCTATAAAGCGCTAGGATGGTGCCTTCTTGCGAAGGATTGTGGCTCTGGCAGTTGCGACCGTTAACCATGAGTGAATGTCCTTTGTAACCTTAGAGTTTAGACCGTGTTTGGCCGCCAACCCCTCGACCTGAGGAATCCAAATCGCTCGACCACGGTGGCCGCCGTACATGTGCACTGTTTTCATGTGCTCATTTGGTCTCTATTCAAATTGGGGTTGGAACCTTCGATGAAAGACTTTAACATTCCCATGAACTCATTGCTATGCTCCATACAACAATATATATATATATATATATATATATATATATATATATATATATATATATATATATATATATATATATTTTTTTTTTTTTTTTTTTTTTTTTTTTTTCAAGCAAGGCGCCATATTGCGCCAACACCAGAAAAGTGGTTGCCATGGATGTCACAAAATAATGAAGATCTCAGAACTTCTACTTAATCCTTCCCGTCCTCATCGCATATATAGTCTCTTACTTATCTCTGGGAATGGTAGGTAGCCTTACTCCCTCATCAATCGCGTTAAAGATCATCATCATCATCTTAATAGTAATAATAACTATTCAGTATCTGGCTTCATCGAGATCTTTACCTTGAGTATCTTTCTGAAGAGCTATATGTATTCAGAGGGGATGGTTTAGTGGCATCTCTTGTCTGGTAATAAATCCCTTAGTGAATTATAGAATTAGATGTGTAGGGTCGCTTATGGAGCAGTATTTTACAAGCTCTTGCTTCGCTAAGGGCGACAATGTCCTTGTTCAAGAGGCCTTGTCGGAAACTATAGCAACTACACGGTTATTATTATTATTATTATTATTATTTAATATAAACCATCATCATAACGTTGAGTGTATGTGAATTTTGGTATAAAAAAAAAGAAAAAAAAGTAAAAGTGGTATGAATCACCTCATCCTTAGATATTCGGATACCATTTTTGCATTCAACTGGAGGAAAGAGGAGGACTCGGAATGTCCAAGGTATGATCCACCTTATCCTTAGACATTCGGATACCATTTTTGCATTCAACTGGAGGAAAGAGGAGGACTCGGAATGTCCAAGGTATGATCCACTTCATCCTTAGACATTCGGATACCATTTCTGCATTCAACTGGAGGAAAGAGGAGGACTCGGAATGTCCAAGGACATTCCGAGTCCTCCTCTTTCGTCCAGTTGAATGCAAAAATGGTATCCGAATGTCTAAGGATGAGGTGGATCATACCTTGGACATTCCGAGTCCTCCTCTTTCCCCAAGTTGAATGCAAAAATGGTATCCGAATATCTAAGGATGAGGTGATTCATACCACTTTTACTTTTCTTTTTCTTTTTTTATACCAAAATTCACATACACTCAACGTTATGATGATGGTTTATATTAAATAAAAATCACATTCACATAATATCGGTTGGGTTTCTTGGACAGTCTTCATCATCATTATTGTTATTAGTTGTTGTAGTAGTAGCAACAGCGGCAGTAGTAGTAGTATAATATAATTAGGATAAATAGAAGACAGATTATGATTTTACGTCAGTGGACATAAGGGATAGATAGGGTAAAAAGCGAGAGAGAGAGAGAGCAGAATAAATGGTCATTTTGATTTACAAATGGACATAAGTTGGTTGTTTTGATATATATATATATATATATATATATATATATATATATATATATATATATATATATATATATATATATATATATATATATATATATATATAATAATAATAATAATAATTAATTAAATAAATTAGAGAAATAGAGAGAAAAAAGTACGTCTATCTGTAGTCCACTTTGCTTCGGTATTTATTGATTAATGTTGAAGCTCACGTGGATGGCACATATGCAGGTAGGTGACCTTCAGCTTTAGGTGCTCCCTCACATGGGAAGTCAGTCGCCTCTACTTGAACTGTAAAATTCCTCCGATATGAAAGGACTTAATATTACGAAGCTAATTACAATGGTTTCGATTTTACGTCACGAACTCCCTTTTTTACCAAGATCTAGGACGGTTGCCTTCTTGCGAAGGACTTGTTTTGGCAGACGCAATCGTTACCCTGAGTGTATGCCCTTACTACCTCAGTCCGTGACGGGGCGCGAACCCTCGACCTTCCGCCTCAGAGTCGCGGGCGCTACCATTTTGCCACGGAGACTACCCCACGAAGCTAATTACAATAAGAGAACAAAATATGAAGGGATGAGAGGGCACACGATAGGCACTGGATAAATGGTGGATCAGTATCTTTTCGATTTTATGGAAATGAAAACGCGCATCCAACAACTTTCATGAAAACTACAACTCCTATGTAGATAGAACTGGCATTTATTTCTCTGCAGATCTATTATTGCGGCTGAGCTTTTCGAGATCTCGTCGTCGCTGGTAATAGGGTGGGTGCATTGACCTTGAAAGGCTAGAATGGGGGGGGGGGGAGATTGGCGTAGGGAGGGCGCGCTTGAGCGATCGTTAAAACGTTCACCGTTTTGATCCGGAATCCCAAGATCCTCGTTAGGCCCGTTTACAGTCAAGGTCACGCGCTCTTATACGTTGTTTTTAGAGTATCCGGTTACTCTCGGCTTGATCATTCAGCGGTGTGACCTTTCCAATTAGTTTTTTTTTTTCTCACGACTTTTGAATCTCACGTGAGGGTTTGGGGGATAAGGAGGGGGTAGACCTGGTCTTCTCACCCAGCTAAGAGCATATAAGTACAGCTAGTGGAATACAAGTACAAATATCGAGAGTAAAGACGGACTTAGTTAATAGTTCGGACCCAGATTGCGCTCATCGCATCGTGGGTACTCGCTCACTAAATTGGCAAGGGTTACCGCTGGTGTATTGTCAAAAGATTTTCTTTCTTGTTCCCAAGAGGTTCAGGGGAAGTTTGGAGTTGCGATGCCGTCTCGTATCAAACCTTAGCAAATTAAAATAGTCTTCTCCAGATACCGGTAAACATATAATGAAGCACTACTCACCTTACCTTACCTAGGTAATAGTCGCTTCCTCACAAGGGACGCTATTACCCTCTCTCTCTACACCCTTCCCAGTATAAAAAATAAAAAAAAATGGGAAGAGAAACTATACAAGCAAACTACGGATCTCTATACTTGTGTGTGTGTGTATGTATATATATATATATATATATATATATATATATATATATATATATATATATATATATATATATATAATACACACACACACAATTGGGAGTGTGACACCAAAAGTCCAAAGAAGATGCCCTCATCAGGTCCGGGGCACCAAGAAAATATTAAGAATAATAAAAATAGCAGCTTAAGGACAGGATAGAAATAAAAGAATGAACAGCAAATAAAAATAGACAGGCTGAAAAAATAGTCAAAGTAATGAAGACTTAGGTATATGGCAGGATTTGGCCCTGAGATGACGATAGAGCAGCTATTTGAGGGAAGTAAGGTCATAAGCAACAGGGAAGACAGGAGGAGAAAATATCCAGTCTGGAGGTGGATGGAGAGAAGCGGTCACTGCACTGACCCATCCTCTCGATCTCACTCTCAGGGTAGGGATGCCTTTCCACTCGCCAACTCCTCACAGCAACGATGGAAGTAATACCGATTGAAAAAAGAAAGAGACGATACCTTCCAGTGTAGAGAAAGAGAATCGGGATTATAAATTAGAGCAGTATCGTTGATGTGTCTGATGGCCTTTCATTCAACCCTATCACGGAAACAAGTGTAAGAGGCACCACCTCAGATGTGAGAGCAGTATTATAAACAGGGACGCATGCGGCCTTTGTAAAATTTTAGTAATTTAGAAGAGCAAAGGTAATGCTCTAAATCAGAACACCTAGATTAGTAGATGCATCTTTAACAGTTAGAATTATGTGCCTCCTCCAAGACGCACGCGCGCGTTTGTGTATATATATATATATATATATATATATATATATATATATATATATATATATATATATATATATATATATATGTGTGTGTGTGTGTGTGTGTGTGTGTGTGAAATAGTAATATCCATGAAAAGGGACTCGAATATGTGTTAAAGAGAGAGAATATGTGTTAAAGAAATGCCAAGACCGTTGAGGAAATTTGTTCTTATGAAAGTTTTCTACCTGTATTGCTTGAGGGATTATTGGGTAGAGGTATTTCATCGCAGTCGCTGTACGTACTGTACTAAGAGGAATTATTGACTAGGAGCATTATCTCATGGAGGCTCTCTCGCTCACCGTTGCTACTCCTTTAGGCTATCGCAAACCACTGAGAGAGAGAGAGAGAGAGAGTGCCTGTCGGGTAAAAGTTTTCAATGTATATTGTTTGCAAGGTCCTTCGTGGTTTATTAATCCCAACAAGATGTTGGATTGTCT
>JAXCGZ010022654.1:67500-77500 GCA_037179515.1 Halocaridina rubra | reverse complement strand
ACGACGACAGTGTCGACCGTGGAGAGGAGGAGAGAGAAGAAGATATCGACGACCCACAACCAGGACCCTCCAGCGATTCTCCACCGAGGAAACAATCGTTTGTTGCAAGCAAAGGATGGTTCACCAAATTTCAAAAACGCTATGGCCTAAAGAGCGTTTCGGTTTATGGTGAAGCTACCGCTGCAGCTGAAGATTACGTGAACAACGACGTCAGGAAAATTATCGCCGAAGGGGAATATGCTCCTGAGCAAGTGTTCAACATGGATGAGACTGGGTTATTTCGGAAGAGAATCACGTCTTGGACTTTTCTCTTCAAGGAAGAAGCTAAAGCCCCGGGATTTAAAGCGTACAAAGACCGCGTTACCCTTATCATGTGCAGGAATGCTGCAGGCTTCATGTTAAAGCCCGGGCTTATCTACAAGTCAAGGAACCCTAGGGCTTCGAAGAATAAGAATAAGACCCTGCTGCCAGTGTATTGAATGCATAACCCTAAGGCCTGGATCACAAAAAGTCTCACATCGGACTGGTTTCACCAATGCTTTATCCCTCAGGTCAAAATTTATATTGCGGAAAAAGGCCTTGAATTTGAAGTCCTTCTTTTGATGGATAATGCTGGTGGACACGCAACTAATCTCGAATATGACAGTGTTCAAGTAGAGTTCCTGTCACCGAATACGACATCACTGATTCAGCCTATGGATCAAGGCGTTATTCGTGCGTTCCAGGCCCTCTACACACAAAATGCCCTGGCGAACCTAGATGAAGCCATGGATGCAGACAAAGAATTCTCAGCGAAGACTTACTGGCGTAATTACACGATTGCTACATGCCTCCAAAATATTCAGGATGCAATCTAAGAGATGAAGCCGGCCATAGTCAATGCCAGCTGAAAGAAATTGTGGCCCGAAGTCACCTACGACTACAAGGGATTCGCTCCTGATGAAGTCCATAACTCAGCAGTTGCAAAAGCTGTGAAGTTTGTTGCATTGCGAGAAGGAGAAGGCTTTAAAGATATGACTCACGAAGACTTGAATGAACTGATCGACTGCCACTCGCAGCCTTTGACAGATGAAAACTTGGAGGAAATGACAAAATCAGCGAGCGAAGAGGAGGAAGAAGAACAACCAAAGGAAACGCACAAAGAAATCGAAGAACCTGGCCTTACGCTCGAACGTCTGGCAGCGATGTATGAACACGTGAAAGCACTCCAACAACTCTTGCAAGAACATGACGATAATATGATTCATTCGGTGACCTTCTGCAATCTTCTCGACGATGCCATGATTTCTTACAAGACCATCTTCCAACAAAAAAAGAAACAGCTACAGCAACTCCCCATTACCATGTTCTTCACTCGCAAAAAGTAGCCATAAAGCTGTCATTGGCTGCGGAATTATTTCCTATGGAGTCTATACACGTCATTACCACCTCATTCACGGTAAGTTTACCTATCACGTTCATATAAATTTACGCTTGCATGCTGTTATTTATAAAGTAAAGGGTGGTTTTTTAACAGTGCAGGGAGGGATTATACAGTAAACGTAGAAATGAATGTAAAATACCTATGTATACGAGTATGATATAGACACCTATAGTCGCTACAGGGCAGAGTGCGCACTCAAAATCCCGCACCACAGGACGGCACACAGAGCCCATGTCACTTTAGTCTGAAGTCAGTATTTGCTGGGGGCAGAACTTACGTCCATAGTTAGCAACCTCCCCCTAAGGGGGCGCAAATAGTGAGTGACAGGAACTATAGAAATGTGAGCTTTGAGGAACAAGGCAGTTCAAGTTTTTCCTATATAAACTACTGATAATCGATTGATGCATCTCCATTACCGACCTCGCTACCTATAAAATGTGTATGGTGTGAGAAAAACACCATACAACACTGGTGTCAGCTTAAGGACGCATCCACGCCAATACTATAGCGAAGAGATAAGAAAAAAGAATAATAAATACAAAAGAAACAAATATAAAAAAGAATATCTGGAAGAAATGTTCGAATGTTGAGAAACTTCTAGATGCTCACAAGCAGCGAGTCAGCGACGTCGAAGGAGAAAGCCTCAGCTCCGTCACAGTATCAAGTTACCAGAACCAGTCACCCGTCTCTCTCGTCCCCGTATTGGCAAGGTCCCCCGCAGACAGAATTGTCCCATGCGGCCTCCATGTACGCCATCGTCACAGTGCGCCGCACTGTGACCGGGGCTTTGAGAGAAAACGCCCTTACAAGAAGTTATTTGTTGCCGGATCCGACCAAGAAGATAGCGATTCGTCGATTTTACGAGAAAGATGGACGACGTTGGTGGGAAAATCAGCGAGTCAAAAAGAAAGAAAGACCCCCTCCTCCAGTGCCTGTGGCCGTGACGTTCTTCAAGCAGCTTCCCAATATAGCTAAGTACTTGTGATCTGTATCCAGTGAGTAATGGGACAAATATTAAAAGAAATTGAGGTCAGAGGTCTCCGACATTTTACTTGTTATGCTTTGACTCAACCACCCCGTATATAGAAGGGAGTGTGGCTTTAGTAAGTTAATAAAAATAGAATTTCTGTACCCATTACTAACATGGATAATTTGTAACTAATAGCTATTCAGTAAGAAACTTTATTTTTGTTATAATTTGACCAATATGACGAGTAATTGCATTTGAAGGGTGTTCCATTTATTTTTATTATTGTCTAAGTTAATTATCAAATAGGCAAATGTATTGTTTTGAATTGAAAAAATAATATACATGTAAAATAATCTTTATATTAATTTCTTAAATAAAAAAAATTACAGTGTTTAGAATAGAATATATGTAGTATAGTTTTTATATACTCCAAAATGAGCGAACGAATTGTAGTCAGAAATATCCTTACATTTGCTTTCAAGGTTCTTTTTTGTTTTTGTGGGTGATATTTTTAGCTAGAAAAAGGCGGGAATGACCAATCGATCTTTCAAGATCGTTATCATAAAGTAATAATCATTGTATTGATTTTGATATTATAATACTTGTATGACATATCCTTTTGAAGAATAAGAAAATCCTATGATGTTATTTAGATCTTTATTGTTTAATACAATGAGTTTTATTTTCGCGTTATGCAGGCAGGAAGAGTGAGTCGAGTAACTTTTGTTGTGATAGGGGGGTTTAAGCGTTGCCATAAAATACCGTAGTTGGGAGTATAGGGGGGACCTATAACTGTTGAGAGAGATGGCTCGAGGAGATCGCCAACCAAAGCACTCCCTCAGAGTAATGGGGGGGGGGGAAGAAATGTTGCGCCGTGAATGGGTGAGCGAATGGGGGAAGTCGCCATCGGGAGAGAATGGGTGAGTGAATGCGTGGATGGAAGCGGCAGAGAGAAGGGGGTATATAGCGAGAAGCAGCAACCGACCAGAGTGTGAAGAAAGGAGGGTGTTTGGGGGGTGAGATTGCGAGTCACAGTGTCTTAATCCGAACCATATGATCGTAGTTTTCATGAGGGGTGAGGTAGTTGTTGCGATGTCTGTTCAGAGATATTTTTCAGTCAGCGTCATTTTACACCTGCCCATGTATGGCCGTGATGCGAATTTTATCTTAAAATTTTTTTTTGTTCCCTACTCTGCCAACGAGATTATTATTCGATTTTCGAGAATTCCAAGGTAGATATTACGTGATAAAGGACACGAATCTCTGAATGATTCTTTATTTTTCTTTTTAGCTGCAATATATACACTATTTGTCTGAAAGAATATGCTAAATAAGTAAATTAAAACTGAAGTTTTAGCCATGATAATGCTTGTCACAATTATTTCAGCTGGGTCATGAAGAAAGGAGTGTAAACTCACAGGAAATGACAACAAGAATGTCAAACAACTGTTTTCTGTATTTGAAAGAGACGAACTTGATCCAGAAACTGAAGAGACATGGGAAGAACAGCGCCTACACGCAAAACTCCCTGTAAAAGCTAGCCACTTGAAGTCCAGAAGACAGATATTGAGAAGTATTTTTGGGTAGGAGAAAGAAAGAGAGTAAAAAAAGAAGTAGCTAAGTACCTACCCGATCATAAGTATGAAAAAGAGAAAAAATATATAACCCCCCTGTCTCCTGAAGTAATTCTGTTGAATAGTCACTTGAAAAAATTAAATTTGAGATTGAAGAAGAATATATATATATATATATATATATATATATATATATATATATATATATATATATATATATATATATATATATATATATATATATATATACATGCCTAGTTCTCAGAATAACGCCCAGATGGGTTCTTAGAAGTGTCGGGTAAATGGAAAATCGCGTGAAAAAACGAGTCATTTTCCATAGGAAACAATGATAAAGGGCATAGATACGTTCCAAACCTTACATAGACACACCATGCCAAAGATATAAGATAACTAAAAAACATATTTTATTACTACATGGCAAAACAGAAAGCCCTGTATCTATTTTTAAGAGTATACAAAAGAGATTCATATTCACTTTACAGCTAGAAATTAACATACATTACTGTACTGTACTCTATTATGCAGTGGGCAACAGTCATACAGTACACTGGGACATGCATGGTGGCAGTGAGCAAGTAACTTAGGCAGTAGAAGAGGAGGAGGATGCAGGAGAACAAACCTCTATCTGCAAATGTAAACAAAGATAAAATAAAAATTATAAATAACCAAAGCAAGACTAAAAAACAATAAAAAAAATTAATTATGCAATGCCTAAATCTATTATATGACAGATTAAAAAAACTTAATGTACATTCTCTAGAGAGGTGCAGAGTTAGGGAGGGATATGACTGAGGTGTATAAATGGTTTAAAGGGAACAAGGGTGATATTAATAGTTTTAAAAATTCATGATCAAACCAGAACTCGTAATGGGTAATGGATTTAATCTTGATAAATTTAGGTTCAGAAGGGAAATTGGTGAAAATTGGCTTGGTAATACCGTAGAGTAGCTGATGCATGGAACAGGATTCCTAGTAAGATAATAAATGCCAATACCTTAGATATCTTCAAATGTAGATTAGATAGACATACGGCAGAGGTAGGGTGGGTGTATATATAATGTATAATGATGATGAACTTTTCTTATCGTAATCCTCTTTGTACTCATGGAAGAAGCGTCCGCGGGGGCTTATTTACTATAAAAATATATATATATATATATATATATATATATATATATATATATATATATATATAAATGGGGGGGGGCATTATTCGCAAAATTTGAATTTTTTTTACTATTATTCTTTGGGGGCGTTATTGCAATTTCGCGGGGGGGGGGAAAAATCGCGCATAAAAGGAACAAGGTATATATATATATATATATATATATATATATATATATATATATATATATATATATATACTTTTTCATGTACTACTCCTTAAGAGATTATGAAACTTAAGCAAAATTCATTCTTTAATGTTGCAAATGAAATATTTTTTTTTAATTTTATTACTGCATGAACAGAGACAAATTTTTTATATTTTTTCAGATACACGTTTTTATATATATACTTTTTTTATGTTGAAAAATCTTTAATATCTTTATCCCTTTGATATATTATAATTAAAAAACATTTTTAAAAACTTATCCAGAGATAATTATTGTTAATTTCTATCATTGTCATGAAATTTATAATTACAATTGAGCCAATTAAGATAATGGAGATTCTCAGAGCTTATATTTTGAGTTTGAAATTTAAAAATAATAATACCTAAGTCCTTTTAAGTCGTTTATTAGGAAAGGATAATCGTAATTTTGTTGATAGTAGTAGAGATAAATAAATGAAAATAAGAAAATTCTCTTGAGATATCAGCTTTAGTGTAAAATATTGTTAATTTACAATTCTTGTTAAGCTTCCAAGAGTTTCATATTTTATTAAATTTGATTATCACATATGATTGTAGTATTTTGTTTAAATTTCGTCAGAGGAATGTTGACTTATAGCGAGTGTGTGCTTCGACTCAACCCTCTGATTTATAGAAAGAGAATAGATTGCCATAATAAACAAGTATGTTCATGCTTATTTCATTAACGTTATTTGCAATGTTAAACAGAAAAAAGAATGGAGTTATGCTTTGATGTTTCTTCATTTGTACACTAAGTTATTTTATTTTTATTCTTTTTTAGACCTTAGAAAATGGTTGCAGTTGCTCTCTGTCCCCTTGTATAGCTGGGCAGGAAGTTAAGTTATAAAAATGGGTCCTCTCTCTCTCTCTCTCTCTCTCTCTCTCTCTCTCTCTCTCTCTCTCTCTCTCTCTCTCTCTCTCTCTCTCTCTCTCTCTCTCTCTCTCTCTCTCTCTCTCTCTCTCTCTCTCTCTCTCTCTCTCTCTCTCCTCTCTCTCTCTCTCCTCTCTCTCTCTCTCTCTCTCTCTCCTCTCTCTCTCTCTCTCTCTCTCTCTCTCTTTCTTTTACCCTTTTACATACTGAACACTGTTATTTCTTTATGTTGATAAAGTATTACAATTATTGATTTTATTTGATTCTTTTGCAAATTTGCTAGATGATAAATGTGCCCAAGTTTTATTACAGTTGATAAGTTTTTGCATGCTGATATTGCATAAATACTGATAAGACATAAGTTGAACTGATAATTATATGAGTTTTTCTGCTACATATTCCAACTGTTTTTGAAAATAGATATAGCTTCCCCTGACAAATTGGGCAACCAGTAGGTCGATGACTATACTCCTTATATATATATATATATATATATATATATATATATATATATATATATATATATATATATATATATATATATATATATATATATATATATATATATATATATATATATATATATATAAAGTTAGTTCATTAGATAGTTCTGCCCCATTTTTTTTTTTTTGCAAAATAATGATAGTTAAAAAATTATAAGGCTCATGAAAGTAGTTATGCTTAGTCCGAAATATGGGATATATTTCAGAGTGGTGTTGTACAGCATCTGATATAGACGCCTATAGCCGCTAGAGGGCAGAGTGCACACTCAGAAACCCGCTTCACAGGGCACTGTTCTTTCACCTACTCTCTTCCTTCTCTTCATCAATGATCTTCTACAATCACCATCTTCCTCTCTTCTTCATGCCTTTGCCGATGATTCTACCCTTCACTTTTCCTCTGCCTTTTCTTCACAACCTTCATCTGTTACTCGTAATCAATCTCATATCACTCTTTCTTCTACTCTTAACTCCGATTTGCAGAGAGTATCTGAATGGGGCACTCAAAATTTACTTAAATTCAATGCCTCCAAGACACAGTTTCTGGCTATCTCTTTATCTTCTTCGCCTCCTGATAACCCTATTGTCTTCGAAACTAATGAAATTTATCCTCTTAACTCTATCAGTATATTAGGAATCCATATAGCCTCTAACTTGTCTTGGAGGAATCACATAATCCAAATTTCTAAATCTTCATCCAAAAAATTGGGGGTTTTGTTTCGTTTTCGTTATTACTTTTCCTCATTGCAGTTACTTAAAATTTACAAAGGTCTTATCTGCCCCTGCTTAGAATACTGCTCACACATCTGGGGTGCTTCTTCCTTTACTTATCTTCTTGATAGGTTTGAATCTAAGGTAGTCAGACTCATTAATGATCCTTCTCTTACTTCTAACCTGGATTCTCTCTCTCTTCACCGTAAGGTATCTTCCCTTTCGCTTTTCTATCGCTACTACTTCCATCGCTGCTCTGATGAGTTGGGGAGTTGCATCCCTCCTCCACTGCCGAGGCCGCGTAACACTCGCCAAGCGACCTCATCTCACAGGTATCGAGTGGAGATTTGTAGCTCGCGGATTGGTCGGTGCAGCGACTGCTTCTTCCCATCTACCTCCAGACTCTGGAACTCTCTTCCTCCTTCTGTCTTTCCTAATTCTTATGACCTTTCGTCCTTCAAAAGGCAGATCTATCGTCATCTCAGAGCCTAGTCCTCCATATCTCTGGGTCCTCTTTACTTCGACTGTTTTTTTTCTGTCTGTCGTTTTCCTTTGTGTGACATTACCTCATCTCTGCCTTGCCCTTAACCTTTTTCTTTTCCTTCGTCTTGGTATTTTCTCGTGCCCGGGCCTTTGTTGGTGAGGGCAGTTTCTGCCTGTCCCGGTGTCACTCTTAAAAAAAAAAAAAAAAAAAAAAAAAAAAAAAATATATATATATATATATATATATATATATATATATATATATATATATATATATATATATATATATATATATATATATATATATATTTTATGACTGCATGAATTCGAATAGTAAAGGAGACTATGTTAGAATGAGCATTATTATGAAATGTAAGTATTGAACTCTGTTCTTACTTCAAAATGCCAGTCTCAGTTGTATATATACTGCTATTCCTGATTTAGTATTTTTATTTCATTTTTATTATTCTTATTGTGACCATGATTATTAGTATTGCTATTATTATGTTGACTATTATTGTTGCTATCACTCCATGGCCTTTAGCATAATTATTATTTTAGTAAATGCTATCAGCAGTAACCAAATGATTTGTATTTTTTATCTTGAATTCATGCTTTTATGTTACTGTAGTCACTGATAATAAGAATATTTCTTTAGTGGCTGTTCTCAGCATTTCATGACTTTTCATTTTGATATCTATAGTATGCTAATGTTATGTATCAGTTACTCATCTAAGTCCTAAGTATCTTCGAATAATAATCTAATGGTGTAGACACATACTTTCAATTACCACCCTATTTCCAGGCAGGCCCGACCTTCAATTTTAAATTTTATTTCCACAAACCAGTCCCTTTTCCCAACTGGAGAGATTGCAATCGCCTGCAGATGCAGGTAGGCGAATATACCCTCTGAATGCAGACAAAGGCCTTTGTATGTATGCAGAGGTCACATGTATTCTTTCTTGCATTTTTACTAACGACATTACACCCTAATTTCCGGCCCTAGAATCTACTCCAGGCTATGTTCGTATTTTTCAGCTAGTGGAGGGAGATGCACCTCGTTGGGGAGGTGGCGTGAGAGGTGGTCCTAGGATCACCTCAAAAGTCGCAGAAACGTGGGGGGAGGGATTCCCAGCAGATGCATCGACGCCCTCCCATTGTCCAGCCCGTCTCAAGTAAAAAATGGATTCGGGTATGTCGTTACAACCCGGACTTACCTCAAAGTTGTCAGGTGAGGGTCCCAGAAAATTAGGATATACATATCCCAAGACCTAGCAATGATGGGTATCTGAGGGGCTGGGGAAATGAAAATCCCCAAAATTTAAAAATGAAAAGGAGGAAAGAAAAAATCCCCATATATAATAAATTTAGTGACAATGAAAAAAAAAGGGAATTGAAAATCCCTATAATAGAAAATTTTAAAATTAACAATGAGAAAAGGGTATTGAAAATCCCTGTAATTAAAAAAGTTAAATAATTAAAAAATATTTTCCTCCACGTATTCGAACTGATAAAGATAAAGAAAGAAAATGTCCCCACTGTCTCTGACAGCGATTGGTGGAAGAAAAAATATTGTATTTTTTTTTAAGTTTAAGTTAGTTTTAAGTAAGACAACCTCAAAGCCTCCCTTATATTTAAGTTTATTAGAATAAGTGTCATTTATTAGTTGTGCATGTTGAATTTTTTTTTTCTTTTTCTCACTATGATGTGTGTTGAATGTTATAATTTGCAAAAGTCATACTCTGCTATATTTTATAATATTTAAGTAACGTAATTGTGATGTCAAGTTTTTCTGTTTAAGTATTATAATTGTTTTAAGTCATGATTTAATATTTGCAGATCATAACCAACTGTATGTTATATTATTTAACTAACGTAATTATGTTCATTTAGTTTATAGCTATCTTTTTGTCCTTGAATAGTAATTACAGAGTGTAATTGTGAATATTTTTAATATTTCACACCATGACAAATGGTTTGTTTTAGTAAGTTATAGCATATATCATGTCCAGATGTAATGTATACTATTTGAGTAATGTAATATCTTAATTAGCTTTGTTCTTAAATAATTTTGTCAATGCTTACTAGCTATATAT
>JAXCGZ010022654.1:52500-57500 GCA_037179515.1 Halocaridina rubra | reverse complement strand
ATCCATCTGAGAACAGCTCCTCCTATACCATGAGCTTCCAGCTTTTTTAACTAATCTTTTGTGAGGAACTCTATCAAAAGCTTTGCTAAAATCTAGATATATTGTATCATATTCTTTGCCACAATCTACTGCCTCGTAAACTTCTGAATAAAAAGACAGTAAGTTTGTAAGGCACGAAAAACCCTTAAGAAACTCGTGTTGTGAAAGTTTTATCAGTCTGTGTAATTCTAGATGTGCCCTTATTTTATTTGCAATTATGGATTCTAGAATCTTACCCACTGTTGACGTTAAACTTACCGGCCTATAATTATTCTTTTTGACTCGTTCTCCTTTTTTAAATATTGGTACCACATCTGCCAATTTCCACTCCATGGGTACCGATCCTAATTTTATTGAAATATTAAATAATGCAGTTAGTGGACAACTAAGCTCTTCCTTGCATTCCTTTAATATTCTAGCATATATTCCATCAGGGCCCGGAGATTTATGAGCCTTTAATTTATCTATTTCTTTTATTACCTCCTCTCTCGTAATATTTATTGAACTAAGTATTTTATCGGGACTGTCTCTGTAAATGGATTCTACTTCCGGAATATTTTCCAAGTTTTCATTGGTAAATACAGATAAGAAATATTCATTTAAACATGTACACATCACTTTATCGTCATCTGTGATATGGCCATTGGCTACTTCAATTGGTCCGACTTTTTCCTTAAATTTTGTTTGATAATGTTGATAAAACCCTTTAGGATTTTCTTTAGCTTCTCCTGCTATTCTAACTTCGTATTTTCTTTTCGACTCTAACTATCTTTTTAACTTCCCTGTTTAACTGTAAATATTGCTGCCTCACATGCTCTTCACCTCTTTTTAGTTTCCTGTATATTCCTCTTTTAATACCTATAAGATTCTTTATTCTATTGTTCATCCATTTAGGGTAATTTTTTCTTGATCTGTAATGTTTCATGGGAATATTGTCTCTCTGACTATTCTTAAGAGTCATGACAAAATTGTTATATTCCTCATCCAAATTTATATTAACTGACGGACTGCTTTTTTTTTTTTTTTTTTAATTCAGATAACTGTACATGGGGACATGTGCACATGGGCACTCCCAGTCATATTGCAGTTGATAACATTACAATCTATGTGGTTATGTATAAATAACATACTAATAGAATTTGCAATTAATTTTAAATATCATAGCAAGTAATTAATAATAAAATATAGTGTTATAATTGAAGGGTACTTGAAGAGTAATCATTGTGACAATATTTTCAATAGCCCTTGTTGAGTGCTATCATTTAAGTTGCATTTCACTTTTCAACAGTACTACTGCAGACAATTTGAAGCAGATATAGAATAACAATTTTCAGGTTAGAATAATAAGTAGGTACATATATATATACATATACATATACACATACATACACATATACACATATACATACATACATATATAAACATACATATATACACACACACACACACACACACATATATATATATATATATATATATATATATATATATATATATATATATATACACACACACATACACATATATATATATATATATATATATATATATATATATATATATATATATATATATATATATACATATATACATATGCATGCATTAATTAGATGAGCAATAGAAACACCACTGGGGCTTCATAGCCATACATATCAAGGGGAGAGAGAGAGAGAGAGAGAGTGAGTTTGTGGTATTCATTTCAGCAAAAGGAGTTATTCGTCCTTACTACAGATAAAGACACATCCATGCATACTCATACACATCATTGTCATCTGAGGGTAACACAGCAGAGGAAAGTGCATGTACTTAATTGCATATACGTACACATATAAACCTGAACATACATACATACATACACACAAACACAGTGCCATATAATGGAAGATAAATTTGGAAGGAAAAGAAAGAGAAAGACTGAAAGCCTTTCCCCTTCTCCACCCTTCAAATTATGTACTTGAGAGAGAATTACGTCAACTAATCCATTATCACTATTATCACAACCATTGCTACCACCATCATGATTATTATTATCATCATTATTATTATTATTATCATTATTATTATTATTATCATTATTATTATTACTATTATTATTATTATTATTATTATTATTATTATTATTATTACCATCATCATTACTACAGCTTTTGTATATAGATAGAGTTATGAATCAAAAGTAGTAATTATTCTTTCCTGTGAGAGAATTTAATGTATTGATCTTATCTTGTGATAATCCTTGGCATGTGGTACTCAAATTTCGGGGTAATCCGCTACCTGCGACCTGACCTGTTGGATTAACTACCCACATCTGTACCCCAGAAATCCCTTCCCATACCTCATTAGATAATTTAGTTTTTAAGCCCTCAAAATCTCCTGCTCTAAAGTTTGGAACAATATTCTTATTTTCCTTTATAGTTTCCTTGAAAATTATGTTAAATCTAATGGAATCATGGTCACTGTTGCCCAATTTTTCACCAGCTTCTAAATTTGTAACCATATTCTCTCTATTACTAAGAACTAAATCTAGTGTATTCACCCCCCGTGTTGCTTCATGTACATGCTGAGAAAGGAAATTGTCTTCTACTACTTCCAAAAACTCCTTAGAGCTACTATCACCTGTTATGGTTTCCCAGTTAATATGTGTGTGTGTGTGTGTATATATATATATATTTATATATATATATATATATATATATATATATATATATATATATATATATATATATATATATATATATATATATATATATATATATATTATATATATACATGTAGATATGTGTATATATTTATGTATATGTATGTGTGTATGTATGTATATATATATATATATATATATATATATATATATATATATATATATATATATATATATATATATATATATATATATATATATATATATATATATATATATATATATATATATATATATATATATATATATATATAAGAACATAAGAATAGAGGACACTGCAACATGCCTACTGGCACACACGAGGCAGCTCCATTTTTTAATTGTATTTTCAGCATGTCTAACCTATTCTATTCTACTCTACTTATTTATTCTGTTTTTCTTTTTATGATTTTTCTAATAAGCACTAACCTATTCATACCCACCCTACCTCTGTCATATGTCTATCTAATCTACATTTGAATGTGTCTAAGGTATTGGCATTTACTATCCTACTAGGAAGCTTGTTCCATGCATCAGCTACTCTATTACCAAACCAATTTTTACCAATTTCCCTTCTGAACCTAAATTTATCAAGCTTAAGTCCATTATTACGAGTTCTGGTTTGATCATGAATTTTTAAAACTTTATTAATATCTCCCTTGTTAATCCCTTTAAACCATTTATACACTTCAATCATATCCCCCCTAATTCTTCGCCTCTCTAGAGAATGTAGATTAAGTTTTTTTAATCTGTCCTCATATGGTAGATTTCTGATATTGTGTATCATCTTGGTCATTCTTCGTTGCACTCTCTCCAAGGATTCAATTTCCATTCTATAATAGGGTGACCAGAATTGCACAGCATAATCTAAATGGGGCCTAACTAATGCAAGATAGAGCTGCAAAATAACTTTTTCCGTCCTATTGCTGACGCTTCTTGAGATAAATCCTAAAATTCTGTTTGCTTTATTTCTGACTGCTGTGCATTGCTCTCTTGGCTTAAGACTACTACTCACAAGAACTCCCAAATCCCTTTCACACTGAGAACTCATGATTTCATGGTTATTTAGCTTATAACTAGTATTGTCTTTTATAGTACCCATTTTAACTACTTTACATTTTTCAACATTAAATTCCATTTGCCATTTGTCCGACCATTCAGATAATCTATTTAGATCTTCCTGTAAAGCATGAATGTCTTCTTTTCCATTTATAGTTCTACCTATTTTAGTGTCGTCTGCGAATTTACTTAGGTTACTACTGATATCCGAATCCAGATCATTTAGATATACGATGAATAATAGAGGACCCAGTACCAAGCCTTGTGGTACCCCGCTTGTAACCGAGCCCCACTCTGATTTCTCTCCATTTATGCAAACCCTCTGTTTTCTGTCTTTTAACCATTGTTTGATCCATCTGAGCACAGCTCCTCCTATACCATGAGCTTCCAACTTTTTAACTAATCTTTTGTGAGGAACTCTATCAAAAGCTTTGCTAAAATCTAGATATATTGTATCATATTCTTTGCCACAATCTACTGCCTCGTAAACTTCTGAATAAAAAGACAGTAAGTTTGTAAGGCACGAAAAACCCTTAAGAAACCCGTGTTGTGAAAGTTTTATCAGTCTGTGTAATTCTAGATGTGCCCTTATTTTATTTGCAATTATGGATTCTAGAATCTTACCCACTGTTGACGTTAAACTTACCGGCCTATAATTATTCTTTTTAACACGTTCTCCTTTTTTAAATATTGGTACCACATCTGCCAATTTCCACTCCATGGGTACCGATCCTAATTTTATTGAATTATTGAATAATGCAGTTAGAGGACAACTAAGCTCTTCCTTGCATTCCTTTAATATTCTAGCATATATTCCATCAGGTCCCGGAGATTTATGAGCCCTTAATTTATCTATTTCTTTTATTACCTCCTCTCTCGTAATATTTATTGAACTAAGTATATTATCGGGACTGTCTCTGTAAATGGATTCTACTTCCGGAATATTTTCCAAGTTTTCATTTGTAAATACAGATAAGAAATAATAATTTAAACATGTACACATCACTTTATCGTCATCTGTGATATGGCCATTGGCTACTTCAATTGGTCCGACTTTTTCCTTAAATTTTGTTTGATAATGTTGATAAAACCCTTTAGGATTTTCTTTAGCTTCTCCTGCTATTCGAACTTCGTATTTTCTTTTCGACTCTCTAACTATCTTTTTAACTTCCCTGTTTAACTGTATATATTGCTGCCTCACCTGCTCTTCACCTCTTTTTAGTTT
>JAXCGZ010022654.1:35000-47500 GCA_037179515.1 Halocaridina rubra | reverse complement strand
TATATATATATATATATATATATATATATATATATATATATATATATATATATGAATCTTTTTTACCCCCGACTGGGACTTGAACCTGGTTTAGTAATTATAAGTCCCAGATTCAAGTCCCGGTTAGGTAAAAATTATTCATTTTTTCACGTATGGTATTATGCTTATATATATATATATATATATATATATATATATATATATATATATATATATATATATATATATATATATATATATATATATATATGGTTTTAGCACTATATATTCATTCTTATGACTCGTTTTTTTTTTCCCCCTATTGATGTACGTAATCCTTCGTTTACTCTCATTACTCTTTTCATATTTCCCTTCCTGCCTATTTATTATTTTGTTCGTATTGTAAATATTATTGTTATTATTGGTGTTGTTGTTCGTTAATTTGGTGGTTTATGTTATTTTTATTATTATTATTATTATAGTTTTTAATATTATTATTATTATACTTATTATTATAGTTATTATTATTATTTTATTTTTATTATTATTATAATTGTCGTTATTGTTATTGTTAGTATTTATGTCATAGTACTTAATTTCTAATCATATGTATTTTAATTCATTATCTGGCAAAAACGTCTCTCAAAAAATGTAAACAAACGAGTTTGTTGCATCAGACTAGACAACTATCCTCAATCTAGCCACCTGACAACGCAACCGACGCACCTGGTGTTGGTTCGCGACCTGCCAAGGTCTGAGCTTAGAAAGGGCTCTCACGCAGGGTAACGGAGACAGTACAGCGAAAGAAGGCATCGTCCAAGCCTTCAATAGAAAAGGGAGTCCTTGACTTAAAACCGGATCATTAATAGAGTCCGAAGTTATTAAGATACTATTCCACCATTAACCTCTTATATTCGCTGGTCTGCTTGCTCAGACTACCGAGTTGTTGACCAATTTTGAAAGAATAAAACTTCGAAAATGCTTTTGTCCCATGGATGATAAAAGTGTTTTTGTTTGCAGTTGAGTCATGTAATACTGCAGTTATTGTTCTTATCATTAATTCAGATAATTTGACATCAACAACATCAATAATAATAAAAATAATAATTATAATGATTATTCAATAGTAACTCTATGTAGGGAATCAGTCGAAGATATTTCAAAACAGGAAAAGAGAGATTTTAGCTTTTTTCCATGAGAGAGAGCGAATATCTTTGCGTTAACATTAAATTTTTTTTTTTCCACGTGACGACAGCGTGCTCAACTTTACTGAACGTACGGTTATTTGTATTGAATGTTGTGTATCACTACTTTTCTTTAGATTTTTTTTTATTTTTTTCTGTTACCCCTGAAATCAAGTGTTGTATTTTTTTCTTGTCTAGCATAGCAGGCCTTGGAAACGACCTTTTTTTTTTTTTTTTTTTTTTTTTTTTTTTTTTTTTTTTTTTTTTTTTACCTCAGATTCCACTCCCTGTCTAGATCGTGGCCGGGAATAAAGTCACAGGTAAATATTCACAGGTTAGGTTTGGCTAGACTTATTTTCCTGTGTTCTGTGTCTTTTTGCCAGGACAAACGCAGCATTACCTTTTTCCATCCTCTGCCTCTCAATTTTGTATTTTAGCGGCCGAATGTACTTCAGTAACATCTTGTTTAAGCCTAATTTATGAGACCTTTTTTTTTTTTATAATGATTAAAACTGCGACTCTCAGCTAACATGGTGTTGTGCATTAGAATTATTAGAATCCAACTGAGTTTGTATCTTTGCTTAACAATTAATGGGTTATTAGAGAGGCATAACTATATCTCTTGTTATCCTAGGAATGAACGCATTCTTTCTGAATGCCCCTTTGTTCATATTGCAGCTTTTCCTAACCTTACTGGTCAGGGATAAAATATGATTCATGTTTCCACGTATGTTAATGTGTTTATTTGATTATTAATGGCTATATAGTTGGGATTTAAATTAAATGCAATAAACGAAACCACGAGTGAGGTTAGGAGAAGCTGTAATATGAACAAAAAGGCATTCAGAAAGAATGCATTCATTCCTAGTTTAGCAGTTAGGTGTAAGGTTTGCTTTTCCTTTAGACCTTCAGTGGTGTAGTTGATAACGCATTGGCACAATAATTCTGTATCTTAGGTTCGAGTCCCAGTCAGGGGTAAAATATGAATCATATATATATATATATATATATATATATATATATATATATATATATATATATATATACATATATATATATATATATATATATATATATATATATATATATATATATATATATATATATATATATATATATATATAACCCCTGAGGGAGGGGGCTAAAATACTTCCTCCGTGTTTCCCTGCGTGTCATAAGAGTTGACTAAATGAGGCGGAGTGAGGGGATTGGGAATCCCCTCCTCTGTTTTTTTCTCATCCCAAAGTGTCAGAGCATTTTGCCTAGACTCAGCCACTTTCCTTATTTGGGGAATTAAGGCTTATATATATATATATATATATATATATATATATATATATATATATATATATATATATATACGCACGCACACATACATAAGCTATTTTCTCCTTGTAAGGGATGTGGCTGAATCAAGGCAAAATACTCTGGCTCTTTGGGAAGAGAAAATACAGAGCGTCATTCAGATAAAATATGTTCAATTTTAGTATAGCAGATATAGCTGTACGGCCACACAAGATGCGATGAGCGCGGAGGTAGCGTGGAGGGATGAGCGGCGAGACCAGCGTCATTGCGATGCCTGTCCAAATGAGAAACGTCATCATTTCCAATAATTTAAATAGCTAGGGATGTCGCTAGGCAGTGCGCGTCATTTTGGAATATGCTGCATCGCCTAGCTTCAAGTGAGGAGGGTAAGGGGAGAGACATACCTCCCCGCTCATCCAGAGTAGCCACCCACATATAATTTAATGAGTTTCATCATTACGCGTCATCCCTCCCCGTAGCCTGAGGTTTGTTTCCCTTTTAAGACCTTCTGTAGTGTAGTTGGTAGTGCCTTGGGACAGTAAGTATATGTCCTAGGTTCAAGTCCCGGTCGAGGTAAAAATTATTCATATATATATATATATATATATATATATATATATATATATATATATATATATATATATATATATATATATATATTAATTTATTACTAACTGTTATTTACATAATTATTAAGTATATATATATATTATATTTATATTTCTGTCTGTCGTTTTCCTTTGTGTGACATTACCTCATCTCTGCCTTGCCCTTAACCTTTTTCTTTCCCTTTGTCTTGGTATTTTCTCGTGCTCGGGCATTTATTGAAGAGGGCAGTATTTGCCTGTCCCGGTGTCACACTCATAAAAAAATAATTATATATATATATATATATATATATATATATATATATATATATATATATATATATATATATATATATAATCTTTTGAAGACAAAGGCGGACCCCTATGATAATAAGTTTCCTACAAAATCTTTCGTTGGTGTTATTATCCTGAAGGCTAAATCAAGGGTCGTAAATGTTTTTGTTGTGCTATAGAGCTTTCGACAGTTACATTTGCCATTTTCAAGAAAATATTGTTATTCATACGTTGAAGTAGATTCATATACTATGTTTTTAACATAAACTTTGTCAATAAGGAATAGGGATACAATGAAAGTACAGAAGTCAGAGATAATAATTAAATATATTGTTAGAATATATCTGCAGTTTTTAACATCGCATTTTCATTGTGTATACATATATATATATATATATATATATATATATATATATATATATATATATATATATATATATATATATATATATATATATAAGAATGAAGAAAACGGAAAGTCTTTCACGTATTTGTTGCGCTTTGGTATGCAGATTTTTGTCTGTCGTAGTAGCTCAGTCAGTATGATGCTTTGCATGAACATGTAGCCTATGGCACGGGTACGGTTCTCCTTGATTTTCAACATATTTTTCGTAGAGAACAATGAATGATTAACACCACGGTTTTATTGTAAATATATATATATATGAATGATACTGCATATAAAAATTTTCGTTAAATCAAATCTTGTTATATATGAGCGCTATTTGCTGGATTTGCAATTTATTGTTGTTGTTATTATTATTATTATTATTACTATTATTATTATTATTATTATTATTATTATTATTATTGTTGTTGTATATTAACTCCTACAAATATCTCTGTCATTGGGATTAGTTAGATCAAAGTATCTTATGGGATTGACTATAGTTTTGTTGCCTTATAATCAAGTTACTAGGATGGTGAACCTACGTCTTCTTGAGAGTAACAGAATTGATGCATGCTGGGTGCATTTTATTCCACTCTTGATCATGTCATACTATATTTTGTTTCTGAAAGTTACCCCTGGGTCACTGAACTCTCACCTGCTCATTTGTCTTATATCCTGCTCTACCGTAAAAATGGTGGGCAAAGGTAATGTGACACCCGTGGGTGAAAACCTTCTCTTTTAGGACTTTGGAAGATGGATCAGATTGGAACGGATCTTGTCGTACTTCTGCTGCCACTATTCTCACTCTTACTACTGCTACCATTGTTGCTGCTTCTTCATCATCAACCTTTTCCCATGCTCATATACAGGGTGTCCACAAAGTCTGGGTACATAGGAAATTTCACTATGCAGAGCTATTCAATCGAGTTCACCTGAATTTTGTAAAGCGCATCAAATTATGCATTGAAACTGATGGACATCATATTGAAAATATTATTTATGAACATTAGATTTAAATAAAATTGTTTTGTTTTAAAAGTATGTGTTAATCTCCTGTGTACCCAGACGAAGTCTGGGTACACAGGAGATTAACACATACTTTTAAAACAAAACAATTTTATTTAAATCTTAATGTTCATAAATAATATTTTCAATATGATGTCCATCAGTTTCAATGCATAATTTGATGCGCTTTACAAAATTCAGGTGAACTCGATTGAATAGCTCTGCATAGTGAAATTTCCCATGTACCCAGACTTTGTGGACACCCTGTAGAATACTGTTTTTCGCTACCCTCTTGGAGACTAGCATTGGATTTGGCTCAAAGTGTATTACTTGATACCACCTCCTGACACCAAAACCGTCTCAATTGAATCGATGAGTTGGCTCACCCGCCCTTAGCACTCTTGGGCTTAAGCAAGAGTGTGTGTGTGTGTGTGTGATCCCTTTTTATTCTCTTTGACTTTTTTTGAGCTCACGGAATTTTTTTTTTAATTGGTGGGATTATAATAAGTCTTTTGCCTTAGGGTGCAAAAATGGCCAGCCCTTTATCAGCAAATGTGTGAATCCCTTTTTAAATTGATGTAAGCACGTAGCGGGTGCTATTATATGCTCTTGAGAAATATTAGGCCTAAAGGATGCAATATATGAAATGTTTTCATATAAGCCTACTTAACTTCCCTATTCAAAGAGTGCAAATCTTCGTATTAAGAGAAGGAAAGTGGCCTTTGCCGGATCAAGAACGTCGTCATCGTTGTTGTTTCATCAAAAAGTTGAAGGCAACACCACAATTTACTATTATGTAGGTATATTTGCACTATTTGTATATGGAAGCTATGTAGACCTATACGAAAACATTTTATATATTGTACCTTTCAGGCCTAATATTGCTCAAGAGCAATTTCTAGACATTTTAAACTGGCAAAACATGCATCTCTCTCTCTCTCTCTCTCTCTCTCTCTCTCTCTCTCTGGCTTAGATATAAGGAGAAAATGCCGTCTCGCAGCTCTCATTTTGTAAACGAATTGAAGAATGATTATTTTCAATTATGTAATGTCGTAGATATGTATTGAGAATTGGGCCACATACTTCCTCCACCGGAAATTAATTTGATGCGGATAGCGCAGTTTCTTGGCGGCACCATTATCATTAGGATTTCAGACGTAGTCGGAAACTCTCTCTCTCTCTCTCTCTCTCTCTCTCTCTCTCTCTCTCTCTCTCTCTCTCTCTCTCTCTCTCTCTCTCTCTCTCTCTCACACATTTGCCTGCAATTTTTGGGTTTGATGTCACTTAGTAGATATTATTCCTTCCTTGAGTTTTTAAGCGAGAGCTTTGACATATCAGATCCTACATTTCTTCCTTATGTTCTTTTACGTCACTACATCAATATTATTCAAATATCTTTATCAGAGATTTCCATTCTTTTTTTTTTTAATCTTTTAGGAAAAAATGCGATGCGCATTTCCTTATCGGAAATACCAAATTGGAGAACAAAACCTTAATATGTATCATTATTATTATGATTATTATTATTGACTTTACAATATTCCACATTTTTGTAGATCAAATTTTGTTTTTCTAGGACAACATGTGATGCCATTTCATGTTATCTTGTGAATTGTTTAAGACCAGCGAAGCATGTTATCCTGATTAGACTCCAAAACTGATATCTATATATGTTGGTGGGATATGGACCTGGTGTTGAGAAGGGGAGGAATATATTAACCATTAAGTTGAATGTAACGGACAAGTCTCTCTCTCTCTCTCTCTCTCTCTCTCTCTCTCTCTCTCTCTCTCTCTCTCTCTCTCTCTCTCTCCATAATGATCAATGGAACCAACACCCGTATTTATAATTTTATACATAAATGTTCACTACAATATTTTATACAGGTCTTTGTTATATATTTTGTTTCAAAAGCACCGTAATTCATGTTAAATATTCTAATAATAATAATAATAATTATTATTATTATTATTATTATTATTATAATAACAATTATTACAGTGGTAATATTTTTTTCTGAAAATCTCATAGGTATTTCATTAATTTTAGTATTCTAGTATTAAAATTTCTCTCTCTCTCTCTCTCTCTCTCTCTCTCTCTCTCTCTCTCTCTCTCTCTCTCTCTATATATATATATATATATATATATATATATATATATATATATATATATATATATATATATATATGAAAACAAGAATCATTTTACCCCAGCCTGGACTCGAACTCAGGACACATACTATCTATGCCAAGGCGCTACCACCTACACAACAGAAGATCTTAAAATAGAAAACAGCTTAACTGCTATACTAGGAATGAACGCATTCTATCTGAATGCCTTTTAATTCATATTACAGTTTCACCCAACCTCACTATTGGCTTAGTTTTCTCATTTAATTCAAATCCCAATCTAATTAGAAATCAACAGTAATCAAATAAGCACATTACCATATGTGATTCATGTTTTCACATGTGGTAATGTACTTATTTGATTATTATTTATTCCTAATTGGATTGGGATTTGAACTGAATGCGAAAACGAAGCCACGAGTGAGTTTTTTTTTTTTTTTTTTTTAGGATGGGATAGGATAGGAGGGGAAAAAGGGGGAGGGAATTAAGGATATAAGGGAATTGGAGGGAAAAGCACGAAAATTAAATAAAGTAAGAAAAAAAAGAGAGGGGCAGACCCTCGTGCTAAGTTTTGATCTGAAATTCAGATTCTATATGATCGATCTGATGAGTGAGGTTGGGAGAAACTGTAATATAAACAAATAGGCATTCATATAGAATGCGTTCATTCCTAGTATAGCAGTTAAGATGTAACTTGGTTTCTCTTTTAAGACCTTCTGTGGTGTAGTTGGTAGCACCTTGTCACGGTTATGTGTCCTAGGTTCGAGTCCCGGTCGGGGTTAAATATGATTCATATATATATATATATATATATATATATATATATATATATATATGAATTATATATTACCCCTAACAGGAACTCGAACCTAAGACACACATTTACTGTGCCAAGGCACAGTGGTATAGGTGGCAGTGCCTTAACACAGTAATTATGTATCTTAGGTTCGAATCTCGGTCAGGGGTAAATCTGATTCATGTTTTCACATATGTTACAGTGTTTATTTGATTATTTTTTATGCCTATACAGTATGGGATTTGAATTAAATGTGATAACGAAGCCGCGAGTGAGGTTTGAATGAAGCTGTAATATGGACAAAAAGGCATTCAAATAAAATGCATTCGTTCCTGGCATAGCAGCTGGCTGTAAGGTTTGCTTCTTCTTTTAAGGCCTTCAGTGGTGTAGTTGGTAGTGCCTTGGCACAATATTTGTGTCTTAGGTTCGAATCCCGTGCAGGGGTAAAATATGATTTATATATATGTACCTTACCTTACTGCAGTGCCGTATCCGCTCGGACGTGGGCCACCATGGATCGCCATGCTTCCCTATCTTTTATTCTTCTCCGTATTTGAGCATCCGTCCAATTCCCACCGATGTTGTTCCGGTTTTACGTCACGGACTACCTTTTCTACTAAGGGCTAGGACGGTTGCCTTCTTGCGAAGGACTTGTCCAATTCCCACCGAGCGCTTCTTTTAATCCATCTAAGAATTTCTTGCTGGGTCTTCCTCTTCCTCTATTTTCCGGGATTCTCCCAGTCATGCAGGTGATCTCGAGGCCTTCCTTCCTTTCTATATGTCCTGTGAATCTTAATTGTCTTTTGTATATGTTAGTTATTATTTGCCTTTGGATGTTCAGTCTGCTTCGTATCTCTTCATTTGTTATATTCTGCGTCCATGAGATCTTCAACATTCTTCTCCATAGTCTCATTTCCAATGCTTCTAATTTCTTCCTTGATTGTTTATTGCTTGTCCAAGTTTCACATCCATACAGTAATGATGACCATATGTAGCATTTTACAAATCTTTTCCTTAGCTCCATTGATAATTTTGAGTTTGTTATTAGTTTCTTTATCTTCTCCATGCATTGGTTGGCTATAGCCATTCTTCTTCTTATTTCTTTTTCACTTTTGCCATCCCAATTTATAGTACTTCCTTGGTATGTGATTTGTTGTACTTGCTCTATCCTTTCGTTCCCCAATCTTAAATTTACTATTGGACTTTTTTCCTTCTTTGTTATTACCATATCCTTTGTTTTCTTTATGTTTATCTTTATTCCTTTCGATTTGCTTTCTTCATCGATCTTCTGCACTAGATTCTGTAACTTCTCCTCGGAAACAGCCATCAGAACTGTGTCATCTGCATACCTTATGTTGTTTATATTTTTTCCCGATATTGTTATTTCATCCTCAGGTTTAAGTTCTCTCGTTATTATTTCTGCACATATGTTAAACAGATCTGGTGACATTACGCATCCTTGCCTGACTCCTCGTTTGATTTCTATCCATTCATTCAATCGTCTCTTCCCCGATTTTAACGGCCACCTTTTGTTTTTCATATACATTCTTTATCAATCTTAGATCTTTCCCATCTCTTCCAATATTTTTCAAGATGTTCAGCAATTCTATGTGTTTTACTTTATCGGAAGCCTTCTCGTAGTCTATAAAACAGACATAGACATCTTTTTGTACTTCTATTGCGTTTTCTATCAATCGATTTAGCATGAAAAGAGCGTTTGTGGTACCTGAGTCTGGCACAAACCCAAACTGCTCTTCAGATATTTCTGGCCTTATTTTATTCCTTCTTCTCTCTGTTATGACTCTAAGGATTATTTTTGCAATATGGTTAATTATACTAATGGCTCTGTGTTGTTCACATTTGAGTGTTCCTGATATCTTGGGGATTGCTATCAATAGTGTTTCTCTCATTTTGTTAGGTAGTCTTCCTGTGTTGTATATCTTGTTTGCTATATCTGTTATGATTTCTACTCCTTCTTCTCCCAAAGCTTCCAATATTTCTATGGCTATTCCATCCTTTCCACTCGATTTCCCACTCTTCATCTTTCTCATTGCAGTTCTTATTTCGTCTCTCATGATTTCCGGTCCTTGTTCATCAGTCTCCAGTTCGATTCCGCCTCTATTGTCATCATATAATTCTTTTATATATTACGCCCGTCTCTCAGTGACATCTTCTGTTTCCATTAACACTTTCCCATCTTTGTTCATTATGGAGTTGTTCTGGCTTCCACGATTTTTCCGGCATAGTATTTGCTTTATCTTGTCGTACATTTTCCCTTGATTGTTCTTTGACATCTCTTCTATTTCATTGCACCTCTCATTCATCCATCTTTCTTTCGCTTTGTTACATTCTCGGTGTATTCTTCTATTATATTCTCTGTATCTGTTTTCGTCTTTATTCTTTGCTCCTCTTCTTTCATCCATTAAGTATGTCGTCATTCATCCAAGGTTGCTTTCTCTTTCTCTTTAGCTTTGGCATACTCACAGTGCTTTCCCCTATTGCTCTCTGCAAACTATCCCATTGTTGTTATTGTTGTGTATTTTCTCCTTCATCATCCTGACTTAGAGCCTCCTATCGATTCACTGTTTCCAGCGCAAAGGTGTTCCTTATTTCTTGGTTTTTCTTTAGCATATCTATTTGCCTTTTCGTACTCTCTTTTCCTGTTGTTAGATTTTTTAACCTGATCTTAATTGTTGCTACAACTGGGTTGTGATCACTGTTACTATCTGTTCCTGGGTAAGTTCTTACTTGCTGTATTGCATTCCAGAATCTTTTATTAATGGTGATATAGTCTATTTGATTTTTTAATCTGCCCCCTGGGCTTCTCCATGTCCATAATTTGCGTGGATGGTGTTCATACCATGTGTTTGTCATCACCTGTTGATATTGTGAGCACCATTCTATCAATTTATCCCCTCTTTCACTTCTCTCCCCCAATCCATGCTGTCCTACAATATCCTCATGTCTTCTGTTCCCCACTTTTGCATTTAAATCTCCCATAATAATTATTACATCGTGTTCTTTACATTGCTCTCTCGCTTTGATCATATATTCGTGGAACGCCTCTAATTCTACATTTGTGCTATCTTCTGTTGGTGCAGATACCTGTATGATATTAATGTTGAATGGATTTCCTTTCAGTTGCATCATTATCACCCTGTCTGATATTGGCCAATATCCTATGAGTTTCCTCAGATGTCATTTATCATGATTATTCCAACTCCTTTATTTTGTGTTTCACCTCCCGAGTGTATCACTTTGCTTTTCTTTTCAGTTGTTATTTCTCCTGCTTCTGGTCACCTCATTTCTCCCAGTCCCATTACGTCTACATTAATTAAGCCTTTCCATTTAATTTTCTAAATTTGCTAGTTTCCCGCTTTGGTATAGTGTTCTCACATTCCAGGTTGCAATTCTATATATACGCGATAGTTCGCATTTGCTAGCAGTAGCTTGCTGTGCTACCTGCTGCGCATAGCATTCTCTACCGAGCGAGTCAGCCGCATCATTTTCCATACGGCTCCCATTCACGCTGTTCTCTTGATACTGTACTCTGGCCTGACTTTCCATGGTTATTTCTTGGATGTTACGAGGTGAGGGCTCCAGTTCTCTTCCAACCTGCAATTATCGGTTGCAGACCTAGCCTTTGCCTAGATAGGCTTCCTACAAGACAGTAGTGACTGTGCTTATTTGAAGGCGGCACATATTCGCCTTGTCACGATATCGTCTTAGACTTGCAGCATTTTATTTATAAAAAGGTGTCACCCCTTCTACTATTCCGTCTGTTAATATCGCCGCTGTTGGTTAGGGACTGCTTATTCGTCTGGCTATTACCAGCTTATTTCGCAGCTAATCAACATATCTGTTGACCATTTAAAAAAAAAAAATCTCATCGGGCCTGGGTACAAAGAAAATAAAAAGTAAAGAGAAACAGAGATAGCAAGTGTTGTGACTTGCCAGATGTGAATGGATAGTAAGAGATGTGTAACGAATATCTAAGAATATACGGTGTTGATGTAGGCATAGAAAGAGAACCGTACCTGAACGAAGACTTAACATCGAACTCTCCTGGACAGTCCTATTTAAGTCCAAAAGACCGTTCAGCTTTAGTATTGCAACGGACTGCTGGTGCATGGACCAACCTACTACTTGGCATAAACATTTATTCAGTGTGGAAAGAGGTTTGTTGGAGGTGGCATGAGGAGGGGCAGCGAGTGGTGGAATGAAGGGGTGAAAATGAAGGTGGAAGAGAAAAAGAGGGCTTTTGAGGAATGGCTGCAGTGTAAAAGTAGGGAGAAGTATGAAAGATATAGGGAGAAAAATGTGGAAACCAAGCGGAAGGTAGAGGAAGAGAAGAGGTTGGCAAATGTTAGGTGGGGACAGGATTTTAGTAAGTCATATGAGGAGAATAAAAAGAAGTTTTGGAAAGAAGTGAAGAGAGCAAGGAAGGGTGGATCGAGGATGGAAGAGACAGTGAAAGATGTGAATGGACAGATGTTAAGAGGGAACGATGCAAGGAAAAGATGGGTAGAATATTTTGAGTGCTTGCTGAATGTTGAGGAAGATAGAGAGGCAGCTATAGTGGCAGTGGGAGGGGTTCAAGGGCCAGTAATGGGAGATGAAATGAGAGAGAGATTACACGAGAGGAGGTGAAAAGGGCATTGTATGAAGCGAAAGCAGGTAAAGCACCTGGAATGGATGGCGTGAGAGCGGAGATGTTGAAAGAAGGGGGTGTGACTGCATTGGAATGGTTAGTGAGAGTGTTTAATATATGCTTTATGTTGTCATTGGTGCCAGTGGATTGGGTGATTGCCTGTATAGTGCCCCTATACAAA
>JAXCGZ010022654.1:20000-22500 GCA_037179515.1 Halocaridina rubra | reverse complement strand
CTTCATCACTCCTTTCAATGCACCCAACACTTTACATCCTTCATTCACTCTGTGACACACATCTGCTTCCACTCCACCATTTGCAGCTATAACCGAGCCTAAATACTTAAACTGATTAACCTCCTCAAGTGTCTCTCCATTCAACATAACATTCAATCCAGCGCCATCCTCATTTCTTGTACACCTCATAACCTTACTCTTTCCCACATTCACTCGCGACTTCCTTCTCTCACACACCATTCCAAATTCTGACACTAACTGACACAGCTTTTCCTTTGAATCTGCCACCACCACAGTATCATCTGCAAACAGCAACTGATTCAGCTCCCACTCGTTATTATCCCCATCTACCATTCTCAAAACCTCGACCATGAACTCGCTCATTCACCTCTCTTACAACTCCATCAATATACAAATTGAACAGCCATGGTGACATCACATATCCCTGTCTCAGTCCCACACTCACTGGAAACCACTCACTCACTTCATTCCCTACCCTAACACAAGCTCTACTACCCTCATACAAACTCTTCACTGCATGCAACAATTTACCATTTATTCCATATAATCTCAAAACATTCCACATAGCCTCTCTATCAAGTCCATCATATGCTTTCTCCAGATCCAAGAATGCAAAATACACATCCTTACCCTTTGCTAAATATTTCTCACATAACTGCCTAACTATAAAAATCTGATCTATACAACCTCTACCTCTCCTAAAACCACTCTGCACTTCCGCGATCACATATTCTGTCTTATCCCTAATCCTATTAACCAGTATCCTACCATACACTTTTCCTACCACACTCAACAAACTTATACCCCTAAAATTACTGCATTCATACATATCTCCCTTACCTTTGTATAGGGGCACTATACAGGCAATCAATCAATCCACTGGCACCAATGACAACATAAAGCATATATTACACACTCTCACTAATCATTCCAATACAGTCACACCCCCTTCTTTCAACATCTCCGCTCTCACACCATCCATTCCAGGTGCTTTACCTGCTTTCGCTTCATACAATGCCCTTTTCACCTCCTCTCTTGTAATCTCTCTCTCATTTTCATCTCCCATTACTGGCCCTTGAACCCCTCCCACTGCCACTATAGCTGCCTCTCTATCTTCCTCAACATTCAGCAAGCACTCAAAATATTCTACCCATCTTTTCCTTGCATCGTTCCCTCTTAACATCTGTCCATTCACATCTTTCACTGTCTCTTCCATCCTCGATCCACCCTTCCTTGCTCTCTTCACTTCTTTCCAAAACTTCTTTTTATTCTCCTCATATGACCTACTAAAATCCTGTCCCCACCTAACATTTGCCAACCTCTTCTCTTCCTCTACCTTCCGCTTGGTTTCCACATTTTTCTCCCTATATCTTTCATACTTCTCCCTACTTTTACACTGCAGCCATTCCTCAAAAGCCCTCTTTTTCTCTTCCACCTTCATTTTCACCCCTTCATTCCACCACTCGCTGCCCCTCCTCATGCCACCTCCTACAAACCTCTTTCCACACACATCACTTGCATGTTCCACAAAACATTCTTTCATCAACCCCCATTCCTCCCCTAACTCCCCAACTTCTCTTTCTTTCACCCTGTCATATGCCACTCTCAACCTGTCCTGATACTCCTGTCTCTTCTCTGGCTTTTTCAACTCTTCCACCTTCACTATTTCCCTTCTACATCCCCCCACACTATTTCCCCACTCTTTTGCTACTTCTACTTTTGCTTAAACCAAAAAATGATCAGACATCCCAGCAGCCACACCCCTGAATGCATGTACATCTTTCACTCTACCAATCATGCTCTTTGCTACCAACACATAATCCATCAATGCTCTTTCTTTCGCTCTTTCATTTTCCACTCTCATCCATGTATACTTATTTATTAACTTCTTCTTAAATAAACTATTACCTATCACCAACTCTTGCTCCACACACATATCTAACAGTCTCTCGCCACTCTCATTCCCACCTGGTACCCCATACTTTCCTACAACACCTTCTATCTCTCCATCACCCACTCTGGCATTCAAGTCACCCAACACAACTACATAGTTCCTTCTACTCAGACCATCCACACATCTAGTTAACTCATTCCAGAATTCATCCCGCTCTTCCTCACTTCTCTCACATCCTTTCCCATATGCACTAACAAAAGCCCAACATTCCCTTCCTATCCTAGCCCTCACCCACATCAGCCTAGATGACACTTTTTTCCATTCCACTACCTGATTTGCCATCCATTCACTCAGCAATAATGCCACACCTTCTCTCGCTCTCCCCCTTTCAACCCCAGACACCCTACCCGTCACATCACCAAATGCCACTTCTCCTTTTCCTTTCATCTTCGTCTCACACAATGCCAATACATCCATCCTCCTCTTAGCAAACACATATCCAATCTCACATCTTTTGCTCTCTATCGTACTACAACCACGCACATTTAGACACCCCAAAACTAGAGTTTGGGGAGAAGTTATGCT
>JAXCGZ010022653.1:275000-289967 GCA_037179515.1 Halocaridina rubra | reverse complement strand
ATATATATATATATATATATATATATATATATATATATATATATATATATATATATATATATATATATATATATATATATATATATATATATATATATATATATATATATATATATATATATATATATATATATATATATATATATATATATATATATATATATATATATATATATATATATATATATATATATATATATATATATATATATATATATATATATATATATATATATATATATATATATATATATATATATATATATATATATATATATATATATATATATATATATATATATATATATATATATATATATATATATATATATATATATATATATATATATATATATATATATATATATATATATATATATATATATATATATATATATATATATATATATATATATATATATATATATATATATATATATATATATATATATATATATATATATATATATATATATATATATATATATATATATATATATATATATATATATATATATATATATATATATATATATATATATATATATATATATATATATATATATATATATATATATATATATATATATATATATATATATATATATATATATATATATATATATATATATATATATATATATATATATATATATATATATATATATATATATATATATATATATATATATATATATATATATATATATATATATATATATATATATATATATATATATATATATATATATATATATATATATATATATATATATATATATATATATATATATATATATATATATATATATATATATATATATATATATATATATATATATATATATATATATATATATATATATATATATATATATATATATATATATATATATATATATATATATATATATATATATATATATATATATATATATATATATATATATATATATATATATATATATATATATATATATATATATATATATATATATATATATATATATATATATATATATATATATATATATATATATATATATATATATATATATATATATATATATATATATATATATATATATATATATATATATATATATATATATATATATATATATATATATATATATATATATATATATATATATATATATATATATATATATATATATATATATATATATATATATATATATATATATATATATATATATATATATATATATATATATATATATATATATATATATATATATATATATATATATATATATATATATATATATATAATATATTATATATATATATATATATATATATATATATATATATATATATATATATATATATATATATATATATATATATATATATATATATATATATATATATATATATATATATATATATATATATATATATATATATATATATTATATATATATATATATATATATATATATATATATATATATATATATATATATATATATATATATATATATATATATATATATATATATATATATATATATATATATATATATATATATATATATATATATATATATATATATATATATATATATATATATATATATATATATATATATATAATATATATATATATATATATATATATATATATATATATATATATATATATATATATATATATATATATATATATATATATATATATATATATATATATATATATATATATATATATATATATATATATATATATATATATATATATATATATATATATATATATATATATATATATATATATATATATATATATATATATATATATATATATATATATATATATATATAATATATATATATATATATATATATATATATATATATATATATATATATATATATATATATATATATATATATATATATATATATATATATATATATATATATATATATATATATATATATATATATATATATATATATATATATATATATATATATATATATATATATATATATATATATATATATATATATATATATATATATATATATATATATATATATATATATATATATATATATATATATATATATATATATATATATATATATATATATATATATATATATATATATATATATATATATATATATATATATATATATATATATATATATATATATATATATATATATATATATATATATATATATATATATATATATATATATATATATATATATATATATATATATATATATATATATATATATATATATATATATATATATATATATATATATATATATATATATATATATATATATATATATATATATATATATTTATATATATATATATATATATATATATATATATATATATATATATATATATATATATATATATATATATATATATATATATATATATATATATATATATATATATATATATATATATATATATATATATATATATATATATATATATATATATATATATATATATATATATATATATATATATATATATATATATATATATATATATATATATATATATATATATATATATATATATATATATATATATATATATATATATATATATATATATATATATATATATATATATATATATATATATATATATATATATATATATATATATATATATATATATATATATATATATATATATATATATATATATATATATATATATATATATATATATATATATATATATATATATATATATATATATATATATATATATATATATATATATATATATATATATATATATATATATATATATATATATATATATATATATATATATATATATATATATATATATATATATATATATATATATATATATATATATATATATATATATATATATATATATATATATATATATATATATATATATATATATATATATATATATATATATATATATATATATATATATATATATATATATATATATATATATATATATATATATATATATATATATATATATATATATATATATATATATATATATATATATATATATATATATATATATATATATATATATATATATATATATATATATATATATATATATATATATATATATATATATATATATATATATATATATATATATATATATATATATATATATATATATATATATATATATATATATATATATATATATATATATATATATATATATATATATATATATATATATATATATATATATATATATATATATATATATATATATATATATATATATATATATATATATATATATATATATATATATATATATATATATATATATATATATATATATATATATATATATATATATATATATATATATATATATATATATATATATATATATATATATATATATATATATATATATATATATATATATATATATATATATATATATATATATATATATATATATATATATATATATATATATATATATATATATATATATATATATATATATATATATATATATATATATATATATATATATATATATATATATATATATATATATATATATATATATATATATATATATATATATATATATATATATATATATATATATATATATATATATATATATATATATATATATATATATATATATATATATATATATATATATATATATATATATATATATATATATATATATATATATATATATATATATATATATATATATATATATATATATATATATATATATATATATATATATATATATATATATATATATATATATATATATATATATATATATATATATATATATATATATATATATATATATATATATATATATATATATATATATATATATATATATATATATATATATATATATATATATATATATATATATATATATATATATATATATATATATATATATATATATATATATATATATATATATATATATATATATATATATATATATATATATATATATATATATATATATATATATATATATATATATATATATATATATATATATATATATATATATATATATATATATATATATATATATATATATATATATATATATATATATATATATATATATATATATATATATATATATATATATATATATATATATATATATATATATATATATATATATATATATATATATATATATATATATATATATATATATATATATATATATATATATATATATATATATATATATATATATATATATATATATATATATATATATATATATATATATATATATATATATATATATATATATATATATATATATATATATATATATATATATATATATATATATATATATATATATATATATATATATATATATATATATATATATATATATATATATATATATATATATATATATATATATATATATATATATATATATATATATATATATATATATATATATATATATATATATATATATATATATATATATATATATATATATATATATATATATATATATATATATATATATATATATATATATATATATATATATATATATATATATATATATATATATATATATATATATATATATATATATATATATATATATATATATATATATATATATATATATATATATATATATATATATATATATATATATATATATATATATATATATATATATATATATATATATATATATATATATATATATATATATATATATATATATATATATATATATATATATATATATATATATATATATATATATATATATATATATATATATATATATATATATATATATATATATATATATATATATATATATATATATATATATATATATATATATATATATATATATATATATATATATATATATATATATATATATATATATATATATATATATATATATATATATATATATATATATATATATATATATATATATATATATATATATATATATATATATATATATATATATATATATATATATATATATATATATATATATATATATATATATATATATATATATATATATATATATATATATATATATATATATATATATATATATATATATATATATATATATATATATATATATATATATATATATATATATATATATATATATATATATATATATATATATATATATATATATATATATATATATATATATATATATATATATATATATATATATATATATATATATATATATATATATATATATATTATATATATATATATATATATATATATATATATATATATATATATATATATATATATATATATATATATATATATATATATATATATATATATATATATATATATATATATATATATATATATATATATATATATATATATATATATATATATATATATATATATATATATATATATATATATATATATATATATATATATATATATATATATATATATATATATATATATATATATATATATATATATATATATATATATATATATATATATATATATATATATATATATATATATTATATATATATATATATATATATATATATATATATATATATATATATATATATATATATATATATATATATATATATATATATATATATATATATATATATATATATATATATATATATATATATATATATATATATATATATATATATATATATATATATATATATATATATATATATATATATATATATATATATATATATATATATATATATATATATATATATATATATATATATATATATATATATATATATATATATATATATATATATATATATATATATATATATATATATATATATATATATATATATATATATATATATATATATATATATATATATATATATATATATATATATATATATATATATATATATATATATATATATATATATATATATATATATATATATATATATATATATATATATATATATATATATATATATATATATATATATATATATATATATATATATATATATATATATATATATATATATATATATATATATATATATATATATATATATATATATATATATATATATATATATATATATATATATATATATATATATATATATATATATATATATATATATATATATATATATATATATATATATATATATATATATATATATATATATATATATATATATATATATATATATATATATATATATATATATATATATATATATATATATATATATATATATATATATATATATATATATATATATATATATATATATATATATATATATATATATATATATATATATATATATATATATATATATATATATATATATATATATATATATATATATATATATATATATATATATATATATATATATATATATATATATATATATATATATATATATATATATATATATATATATATATATATATATATATATATATATATATATATATATATATATATATATATATATATATATATATATATATATATATATATATATATATATATATATATATATATATATATATATATATATATATATATATATATATATATATATATATATATATATATATATATATATATATATATATATATATATATATATATATATATATATATATATATATATATATATATATATATATATATATATATATATATATATATATATATATATATATATATATATATATATATATATATATATATATATATATATATATATATATATATATATATATATATATATATATATATATATATATATATATATATATATATATATATATATATATATATATATATATATATATATATATATATATATATATATATATATATATATATATATATATATATATATATATATATATATATATATATATATATATATATATATATATATATATATATATATATATATATATATATATATATATATATATATATATATATATATATATATATATATATATATATATATATATATATATATATATATATATATATATATATATATATATATATATATATATATATATATATATATATATATATATATATATATATATATATATATATATATATATATATATATATATATATATATATATATATATATATATATATATATATATATATATATATATATATATATATATATATATATATATATATATATATATATATATATATATATATATATATATATATATATATATATATATATATATATATATATATATATATATATATATATATATATATATATATATATATATATATATATATATATATATATATATATATATATATATATATATATATATATATATATATATATATATATATATATATATATATATATATATATATATATATATATATATATATATATATATATATATATATATATATATATATATATATATATATATATATATATATATATATATATATATATATATATATATATATATATATATATATATATATATATATATATATATATATATATATATATATATATATATATATATAATATATATATATATATATATATATATATATATATATATATATATATATATATATATATATATATATATATATATATATATATATATATATATATATATATATATATATATATATATATATATATATATATATATATATATATATATATATATATATATATATATATATATATATATATATATATATATATATATATATATATATATATATATATATATATATATATATATATATATATATATATATATATATATATATATATATATATATATATATATATATATATATATATATATATATATATATATATATATATATATATATATATATATATATATATATATATATATATATATATATATATATATATATATATATATATATATATATATATATATATATATATATATATATATATATATATATATATATATATATATATATATATATATATATATATATATATATATATATATATATATATATATATATATATATATATATATATATATATATATATATATATATATATATATATATATATATATATATATATATATATATATATATATATATATATATATATATATATATATATATATATATATATATATGTGTGTGAAAATATGTAGTGTGTTCTGTGTGTGTGGCGACTACAGTGACGGGGCGGAGACTGGGAATCCCCCCCCCGCTGTATCCCGCCTGCGATCGTCAAGAAAAGGGGAGTGTAGTGGATACTTCTCCCAAACTCACGTGTGTGGTGATTACCTAATTTGATTACCTAATTGTGTTTACGGGAAAGAGCCCAAAGCTCGTATCTTCCCGTCTCCTCATCGGTTCCATTTTATACTTAGTGATACTTATCATACCTGTCCTTAAAACTATGGATTGAGATAGCATTAACTACCTCCTCGCTTAGCGAATTCCAATTATCAACTACTCTTACACTGAAAAAGTATTTCCTTACATCCTGCAAAGAAGTTTTCTTACGAAGCTTCAAACTATGACCTCTAGTTCTAGAGCCAGCCATATCAAAATATCGATCCCTATCCACTCTATCATAACCATGAAGGAATTTAAAGACTGTCACCATATCCCCCCTCACTCTTCTAGCTTCGAGTGATGGTAAGTCTAATTCCCTCAGCCTCTCATCATAACTGAGATTGCGTATTTCTGGCACCAGTTTCGTGGCATGTCTTTGAACTTTTTCAAGCTTAGCTATGTGCTTTTTCAAGTGCGGATTCCAAAAGGGGGCTGCATATTCGAGTTTTGGCCTCACATAGGTTACATAAATATTTCTGAACATTTCCTTGTCCATGTGCCTGAAGGCTACCCTTACATTTGATAAGAATGCATATGCTGCCCTTACTATGCCATTTATATGTATTTCTGGAGACAAATCTGCCAGTATGTTTACTCCTAGATCTCTCTCATTTTCTGTCTCTTGAAGTTGTACTCCAGCCACCGAGTAGTCAAGCTTGGGCCTTCTTGCACTTGTACCCATTCTCATTACCTTACATTTTGAAGTATTGAATTTCATTAGCCACTTTTCTGACCACTCATGCAGATTATTTAGATCCTCCTGAAGTTCTCTACCATTGTTCTCGTTTTTTACTTTCTTCACAATCTTTGCATCATCTGCAAACATATTCATGAATGAATTTACAGACTCTGGTAGGTCATTTACATATACAAGGAACAAAAGTGGCCCTAAAACTGAACCCTGTGGAACTCCACTACTAACTCTTCTCCATTCAGACACTGAGTGTCTTACTCTAACCCTCTGTTCCCTTCCTTCTAAGTAAGTTTTTATCCATTCCAAGACATTTCCACCTATTCTAGCCATTGATTGCAGCTTCCTAATAAGTCTCCCATGTGGAACAGTGTCAAACGCTTTCTGGAAGTCTAGGAATATGCAATCTGCCCAGCCCTCTCTTTCCTGTAAGATTTGGCTTACCTCATCATAAAATTCTAATAAGTTTGTTACTGTTGATCTACCTTCTCTGAAGCCATGTTGCCTCACTGACAAAAAGTTGAAGGATTCCAAGTGAAGAGAGATATGTTTCCTTAGTAGTTTCTCCATAACTTTGCAAACTATGCTGGTCAAGGAAACTGGTCTATAGTTCAGAGCCGTATCCCTCCTTCCCTTTTTGAAGATAGGTATCACATTTGCTTGTTTCCAGCATCTTGGAATCTCCCCCGACTCCAGTGACTCCTTAAATATGATACTTAGTGCCACTGATATTGTGTTTGCGCATTTTTTAAGCACATGAGGGGATATGTCATCGGGACCTGTAGCTTTATGAACATCTAAATCCATCAGCGCTTTGCATACCTCTGTGGCTGTAAGGTTGATGTTCTCTAATACCGGCCCTTGAGCTTCTATCACTGCAATCTGAGGGGGTGGGGTATTTTCTACTGTAAATACTGACTGAAACTCCTTGTTCAATTCTTTGCAGATCTCTTCATCCGTCTCAGTGATGCTTCCATCCGCTCTCTTTAGCCTTAAAACCTGTTCTTTTACCTTCAGTTTTCCTCTGATAAAGCTGTGGAAAAGCTTGGGATTTTCTTTAGCCTTCCTGGTGATGTCCCTCTCATAGTCTCTCTCTGCCTCTCTCCTTTTACTTAGGTAGTCATTTCTTGCTCTTTTGTAGGTTTGCCAGGCATTTATGTTTTTTCTCCTCCTATACCTTTTCCAGCATTTGTCTCTCCACTCCTTAGCTCTTTTACACCCATTATCGAACCATTTCTCTCTGGCATGAATTACACCTACTTTGGTGACAGGTATGCAGCAATCTACTATCTTCCCATATTTCTCACAAAAGATGTCATACATTTCTTGTACAGATTTGTTGTAAAATAAGGTTCTCCAGTCAATAACTGCAAAAAGCTCATTCATTTTGATGTAATCTCCTTTCCGATAGTTCCTCCTCATGTCCTCAGTGCCTCTACTCTCAGGAAGAATATCTTCAATGATATACTCCATCAACAACACACAGTGGTCACTCTTTCCAATTGGTGGTTCATACTCAATTTTTTCAATATCCAACACATTATCTGTGAACACTAGATCAAGTAGTGATGGCTCATCCCCACCCCTGGCCCTTGTTGGTTCCATTACATGTTGGTGTAGGAAATTCCCTTGTACGCAATCTAGGAATCTTGCCCCGAATGAGTCCTCACCACTGTGTGGGTCAAGATTTATCCAATCTATCTCTTTATGATTAAAGTCTCCCATAATCAAAATCCTACATTTTTTTTCCCGTGCCATGTTAACAACTGAGTTTATGACTTCAATAGTACCTATATGACTTTCCTCATAAACTTCAAGCCTATTTTGGTTCCTTGGTGGGTTGTATACAACAGTTATTATAATGCTCTCTGACCCAGTATTTATGCGAGCAACAAGAAATTCCTTGAACTCACTTTCTATAGCCAAGTTTATTTCTTCAACTTGAATCCTTTCACTTATGAGCAGTGCTATCCCTCCACCAGTCCTCTCAGATCTTTCAACCCTTAGTATTCTGAAACCCTTAGGAAAAACTGTGACACTGTTTATGTCCTCACTCAACTTAGTCTCTGTAATTGTTACTATATCTGCCTTACTGTTGTGAATCCTATCTTTTAATTCTACTGCCTTACCAGCTAATCCATCAGCATTTGTGTATAACAATCTTAATGAGGCCCCATCCCCTGATCTTCTGTCATTATCTTCTTTATCTCCCCTTTGTCTGGAAGAACTCTGTAATGAAAATTTTTCTTCTCTTCTTCATTTCTTTCATCATTTAACCTTTTTGCCTCTTGCAACAAGTTTTTGATCTTTCCCATCTCTTCCTGTGTTCTGTATTGCTTGCCTCTGCGAAGGCAGCGTTCCCCCCCAGCTTTTGTTGGTCTCGGCTTTCCTTTCCTCGAATATTTACCTAGTTGGTGTATGTTTACAATATCCTCAGGACCACATACTACTCCAAGCTTTCTTATCAGGTCTACAACCCTAGCTTTATTTTCTTCAAGTCTCCCCTGCCATGTTGGCTCCTGGGACTCGCTTATGCCTGAGATTACCACTGTCTTCTCCTTATCAAGTGTCTGTCTGATGAGTGGGTTTGCCCTTTCCATCACAACGTCTTTCATTTTTTCGATTACTGTCTCTTTATAGTCAACTGTTTGTATGTTTTCCAGTGCCACCACCTTTACAGCCTCTTTTACTGCCACATTCCCCTTTAGTGCATCAGCAAAGGAAGTTTTCATGGCATCATTTTCCATATTCAGCTCCTGGAACTCTTTTCTGAACTGTTCAATGTTTTCCTTAATCTGGACATTTCAAGCAGCAATCTCGTCTCTCTCAGAAGAGAGCAGTGAACTAACATCTAATTCCTTTAGGTTGTCATTTAGCTGTTTGTTTTTATCTTCTTGTTTAGAAAGTCTAGATTCTAGTTGACTCTTTTCCCCTTCCAGCTTTTTTATTCTTTTTTTCTAGTTCCTTTCTCTCCTGCCCTTGTGCTTTATTTGCTTCCTCCAAAGATCTTATTTGCTCTCTGAGTGTTTCATTCTCTTTCATTTCTCCATCCATATTCTGAATTTTATCATCAAGGCTTATAACCATTTCTTCTATATTCTTGATTTTCTGTTTGAGTCTCCTGATGGCTACCCCTCCTACCGACCCATGGATGGGAGAGGTTTGGGACAGAGATGGCATCATTTTTATGTTCTCCCTCTCACAAAATATAGAAAGAAGACGAGAAAGAGGAAAAAAAAGATAAAAACTTTTAATTAAGCTTCACACCGAATTTTTATATCTCCATATAAGTGCTATTTAGTGACTCAGTTTATCTCTTTTCTGGTAACACACATCTTAACTTAAAAACTTGGCCATGGTAATTTAAGGATAAAAAGAAAAAGAAAAAAAATGCAACAAAACAAAAGTCAAACCTGAAGGAAAAATTCGAACCTGTGTCTGAGGTGGCACCCACCTGTTTCTGCTATATATTCTTCCTAACTGATAAACCCACTTGCTAACCAAGGTATGTTATCACAAGATTAGACTTTACATTTAACTCAATATATATAAAAAAATAAATAAATAAATAAGACAGCTGTACTACTTGGCAACTTAACTCAGTACTGTTGACAGGTGGATTTTTTTTTTTTTTTTACTTATTTAATTTTTTCTTGTATCAAACTAACTAACAAGTTAATATAAATGGGAAGGATACTGATTTTAACAATATATGGAACCACAGGTTCAGGTAAACGGCCTAAGAGCTTTCCCCAGTTTACACAAAAAATTAGGTAATGTGATGTGATGGCTTCACCTCTGGCAACTCTTCTAAATTTCCTTCAAGGCAGAACTGGACGGCAGCTTCTCTCTCCCCTCACGAAAAATGTTCTTTGCGTGGTTGTAGTACGATAGAGAGCAAAAGATGTGAGATTGGATATATATTTTGTAGGAGGAGTATGGATGTATTGGCATTGTGTGAGACGCAGATGAAAGGAAAAGGAGAAGTGGCAGTTGGTGATGTGACGGGTAGGGTGTCTGGGGTTGAAAGGGGGAGAGCGAGAGAAGGTGTGGCATTATTGCTGAGTGAATGGATGGTAAATCAGGTAGTGGAATGGAAAGAAGTGTCATCTAGGCTGATGTGGGTGAGGGCTAGGATAGGAAGGGAATGTTGGGCTTTTGTTAGTGCGTATGGGCCAGGATGTGAGAGAAGTGAGGAAGAGCGGGATGAATTCTGGAATGAGTTAACTAGATGTGTGGATGGTCTGAGTAGAAGGAACTATGTAGTTGTGTTGGGTCACTTGAATGCCAGAGTGGTTGATGGAGAGATAGAAGGTGTTGTAGAAAAGTATGGGGTACCAGGTGGGAATGAGAGTGGCGAGAGACTGTTAGATATGTGTGTGGAGCAAGAGTTGGTGATAGGTAATAGTTTATTTAAGAAGAAGTTAATAAATAAGTATACATGGATGAGAGTGGCAAATGGAAGAGTGAAAGAAAGAGCATTGATGGATTATGTGTTGGTAGCAAAGAGCATGGTTGGTAGAGTGAAAGATGTACATGCATTCAGGGGTGTGGCTGCTGGGATGTCTGATCATTTTTTGGTTGAAGCAAAAGTGGTAGTAGCAAAAGAGTGGGGAAACAGTGTGGGGGGATGTAGAAGGGAAATAGTGAAGGTGGAAGAGTTGAAAATGCCAGAGAAGAGACAGGAATATCAGGACAGGTTGAGAGTGGCATATGACAGGGTGAAAGAAAGAGAAGTTGGGGAGTTAGGGGAGGAATGGGGGTTGATGAAAGAATGTTTTGTGGAGCATGCAAGTGATGTGTGTGGAAAGAGGTTTGCTGGAGGTGGCATGAGGAGGGGCAGCGAGTGGTGGAATGAAGGGGTGAAAATGAAGGTGGAAGGGAAAAAGAGGGCTTTTGAGGAATGGCTGCAGTGTAAAAGTAGGGAGAAGTATGAAAGATATAAGGAGAAAAATGTGGAAACCAAGCAGAGGGTAGAGGAAGAGAAGAGGTTGGCAAATGTTAGGTGGGGACAGGATTGTAGTAGGTCATATGAGGAGAATAAAAAGAAGTTTTGGAAAGAAGTGAAGAGAGTAAGGAAGGGTGGATCGAGGATGGAAGAGACAGTGAAAGATGTGAATAGGCAGATGTTAAGAGGGAACGATGCAAGGAAAAGACGGGCAGAATATTTTGATTGCTTGCTGAATGTTGAGGAAGATAGAGAGGAAGCTATAGTGGCAGTGGTAGGGGTTCAAGGGCCAGTAATGGGAGATGAAAATGAGAGAGAGATTACAAGAGAGGAGGTGAAAAGGGCACTGTATGAAGCGAAAGCAGGTAAAGTACTTGGAATGGATGGTGTGAGAGCGGATATGTTGAAAGAAGGGGCTGTGACTGCATTGGAATGGTTAGTGAGAGTGTTTTATATATGCTTTATGTTGTCATTGGTGCCAGTGGATTGGGTGATTGCCTGTATAGTGCCCCTATACAAAGGTAAGGGAGATATGTATGAATGCAGTAATTTTAGGGGTATATGTTTGTTGAGTGTGGTAGGAAAAGTGTATGGTAGGATACTGATTAATAGGATTAGGGAGTAGACAGAATATGTGATCGCGGAAGTCCAGAGTGGTTTTAAGAGAGGTAGAGGTTGTATAGATCAGATCTTTATAGTTAGGCAGTTATGTGAGAAATATTTAGCAAAGGGTAAGGATGTGTATTTTGCATTTTTGGATCTGGAGAAAGCATACGATAGAGTTGATAGAGAGGCTATGTGGAATGTTTTGAGATTATATCG